>JALIZH010022944.1:0-62318 GCA_030522465.1 Rhipicephalus appendiculatus
TTATCATTATTAGTCATATTATTGTGGGCTTGGTACTGGTAATATTCTTTACTTGTAATCATGATTATAATGAGGAGTGACGCCTACTCAGCAGAATATTTGGGTAACCACAAGTTGGTAAAAAAAGGAAAATAGATATGTACAGATCGGCGGATACCAGAAAGTGTGCTTGAAAAAATGCTGAACACATAAAAAAATACCACATATGCTTTTCAAAATAATGGATTTAAAAAAAAGCTTGCAATAAAGAAGCTGCAGAAATTATCAAAGATCACTGTGGGAGCAAGCAAAGCCAGGGCTGTTTTGAACCATGCAACGGTTGCCACTGCGTTCTGTCATTTCCTTTCATTGCGATAGCAATTTTATGGACAGTCTCGGCAGGTTTTTGCTGCCGGCATCGCCGTCATGTTCTGTATAAAATCCAAGTCGATAACATGACCCCGCGCATTGTATGTTCTACGCGCAAGTAAAAGCGCTGAAGCACCGGTGACGAACGTGGCTGAAACAGAGGTGAAATGGGCCGGCCATTTCTGTCACACGAAGGGCACACATGATAACATTGCCCCGCATGCGGGACCTGCAGTTGATGGCTCCTCAAGTAAATAGGAAATGCCTAGGCCATCTTTCGTTGGGCGAAGGAGCGTCGGTGGGATAACTGCGACTTCTGTTCATAAGGGCACAGCTGTGAGCACTATCTCGACAGATACCAGGAGACGGCTCGTAAACTTGCTGTGCTATTACTGCTCACTTCTGCATTTGGAGTACTGACAGCACGAAAGCCACTTCTCTCCCTGGAGTGGTTGTATCCCCTAAACATTTCGTTGAGTTATGGGAGATCGGATTCAAAAGAGTCAACTCTTAGTCTTACTTTGCATAACAATCCCATTTTTTACTATCGCATTCATTGCTTCACCCTTGTGGCGAAACTATGATTTTTTTTGGTATTTGAATCACAGTTGCTCCTTATTTTGGCTATTGCACGGCTGAGTTTCACAAACAAGTGCAAGTCATGATAGCAAGGCTCTATGTGAACTTCGTGGGCAAATGTGTCTTGCTGCTGTCGTGCGTAGCAGTCGCGTGCAACGCGTTTTTTTCTGGGTACATCCCATCTGTTACGGAATCGTTTGCTACAAACGGAGCGCAGCTGTCCGTTCCAATACAGTGGCAGATGTTACCACATTCGCAGTCCACACACCTCTTCTTTGTACCCATCACCGTCACAGTCCAACTGTGACCATGGTACCAAACCTTGACCAACTCTACAAAGTTTCAGAGAGGGAAACTGACGACCACCCGTTTGTCCATATGGATTTCCCAGAAAGAAAGCTTCCTAGTTGCCAAAAAATTTGTCCGAGTCCGGAAATCGAACTCGGCACCAATGCCTTCCCTCGCGGGCGGTTGCTCTATCAATAGAGCTAACCACGAAGCTAGCCATTGGCAGCGCAAGGGCAAATTCATCAACAACTTGAAGCACATGGAGACATTAATGCAAATGTCATTCCCTTGAGGCTTCGTGCTACAAATGGGTAGTTGTCAATTTCCCTTTCTTAACACTTCCGCTACCTTGAGGGATTCCACACAACTGATTTGACAATTACAAAGAAAGTTTCAGCCTGTAAGACAACGCTGCTTCCATTTTGCCAAAGCATACTGTTGATGCACCCCAAAATATAAGAGAACAAAAGTGTAATCGCAGGTTCAGTTAATGAACATGAATGAACTCTCAACCAAAGTGGACAGTTTACTTAAGTATTATGCATAACAGCACACCAAAGCATGCTACTTTGAGCTTCCCGTATGCAACGCAGCCAAAAGCAGAACACGGTCGTATTTTGTTATATCATTGAGCAGATGCACATTAGCACAAGAATGCAAAGCAAGTCTCTTTCTTGAGTGTAGACACTCCTGTGCACATGCGGATATTATATGCAGTGCTGACGGACTGAAACACATCAATTTATGGCTAATAAATGCACGAACCTTCATTTCCACCACCTTATCGATGTAATTTCAACTCAAAGAGTGACATCGGAGCCAACATCACCTTTAGCGACCTCGTTCATACAGACGTGATGTAGTTATCTTGAGCTATGCGTATGCCAGGCGTAATACTAAATGTTTTCACGTTGCACTTCAATCCACGAGCACTGTACATGCATGCGTTTAGTGTACACTTTTGTTGTGTGCTTAGATTAGGAAAAAAATACAAAGGCACAAACTCAGATGCTAACGCTCCTCAGGCTGGCTAGCTCATGATCACAAATTGTGGGATTCAGCATAAGGATTGATGCTAACCTTGTAACCTGGAATTTGGATTCTTTCCCTGCACTAATAGATCATAGTTCACATCCCTAATATGACATCGTAAATCACGCACCATTCTTACTCTTATATCATCTTTCATGGCGCTCTTTGGCCAAGCATGGCCCTTGCGCCATTAAAACCCACATATCTTCATCATCACTAATAGATTCACACAATACAATGTATTGTTGTTTTACTGGTTAAGTCTACAAACTGCTATAAAGTTCAGTAGTTTGTCAGATGATGTGTGTTCTGAAACCACGGAAGAATGCTAAGGCGTTCCACATTTCACGGTTTTCAAGACCACGAAGTTGTACAAATCGGAAAGGGACTCCAAGGAGAAGGGAAGAAGAGGTCGGCTGCCAAGTGTCGATGTGCCAAGAACAGCAAGTTCTCCAATAAGTCTAAATAATGGCTTTTACAAAGAAGAGAGCAGTCAATTCAAATACATGATATAAGGCATGATTAGTATACTACCATTGTGAACATATGATGCAATATTATATCAACAGCCCAACTACCCATACTACAATACTACCTAATACCACTACTACTAATAAATTGCCAGCATATCTCGACATGAAAATAATGCAGTACAAAAGCTTTATTGCCTTGCCTACATAAGAGAACTCACTAGTGTTATCTCTTCATGCTACTCAGCTGTCAGTTTGAATAACCGATAAATTGTGCGGTTTTATGTTCAAGAACCTTGATATGGTTATAAAGCACAGTGTAGTAGGGGATTCCAGGATAATGCTGACCACCCGCTGTTTTCTTTTAAGTGGGCCTAAATGTTAGCACATGAGTGTTCCTCCATTTTCCCCCCATCACCACTGTGTCTAGGAATCGAAGCCGTGTCCTCTAACTTAATAGCGCAACAGTGTAGCCAATAATAGCCCATGATGAGCCGTCACTTTGCGAAAGAGTGTGTGGCACCTTATGCAATGGTCTCAGACAGGCAGGCAGTAATTGCCACAAGAGTGAGACGTCCACGTCAAGTGGATGCGCACTCAGCACAGCTACTCAACTACTCAGCACAGCTACTCAAGCACCCAGCACAGCTACTTAAGCAATCAGACGTCATGCTCAGTTGTGATTTCTGCTGCAAGTGAGTCTTCCTCCGGCATAAAACGAATATTGCAAGGTTTACAGTAAGACAGTTTTTCAATATCTGGTAGATGGATTCAGTATGCCCTTTAGGAGTACGGTACTCTCAAAACGAGGAGTAATGAAATTATTTTTTTTTTTAGTAGTCACTTTCACACAATAAATGAATGTCCAAACACCTCCAAACCCAAGAAAGAAATACTGGCACACGCTAGAGCACCTTTGCTGCTGTACTTGTTTTGACAAACACAAGTTTCTGTTTTGGTCCCCGGGAGATGGATGTGTCGTGACACGATGATTCACAACCTCTCTTTGTTCGTGTGACAACTGCAGGTATGGAGGAGACATGCATTGTTCTCTTGTTAACAGTTTTATGCGCTATGTCATACTAACCTTCATTCCAACATGGCAAAAGAATATTTTGCCTCGTGTTATGTCGTGGTGCAATGATTTCAGATATGTTCCACATGCAAGGGCATCCGCAGAAACTCTTGCAGGGGGGTGCATCCACGGGGAGGAGGGCATCTAACACAGGCAGCCTTTCTTACACTGCTGTGACATGACCATCAAGGCTGTGTAACATGTCAAGTTGGCTGACAATCCTGAAGGCTGTTTCACACGGATATGGGACATCTGGGTGTGCTAATCAAGCCGTGTTGCTTATTGCTATTACACAGAAAAAATATTATCCAAAATTCCAGCAGGGGTGGGGGGGGAGCAGCCACCTACCCTCGCACGCCCCTCCGGACACCCATGTCAGCATGTAATTTTAATTCCGGTTTCAGAATTAAATTAATATGCACACGACAGGCACTTTCCAACCTCCGCACTTGCTCATGCAATATCCTCTGTACAGAGGAAATTAATGGTAGAATTCATACAAATTCAAAAGTAGGTGTGGGTACTTCTTCACAAGGCAGAAGTTCAGACGAAGGTGGAGGCTTGAAGCAATGAGGAGTCTTCAACCAAGTAATATCGCAAGAAGTAACGGCAGCGGACTATGTTTCATTAGGGTTCCTTGCGTTGTGTACTCTTCGCAAGAGTACTTTAGGAGTGCAGCTGCTGATGTGTTGACCACGTCTAAGATGGACACCTCATTAGTATTCAGGCTGGTAAAACTGGAGCGTTTATTCTCATTTCTGAGCGAAATGTTTGTTTTACGACAGCTAATCACGGCGTCGATAAGCACAATAATAATTTTTCGAAGTGTGTACCAAACATCAGCTTCCAAGAGTTCTTGAATACTAATGAAATGTTCTCCTGACATGTGGATGACCCTCTACAGTCGTGAGCAACATGAAAGGGAAAAATGAAGCCACCTTCAAGAGGCCACAATGGCTAAGCATACTTGCCAAGTGCAAAGGTGTTCGTAACACTATACAGTCAAATCTCGTTATAGCGAACCTCAGATTAACGATTTTTTCGGATTAACGAATTTTTCGAAAATCCCCCTCCAAATGCCTATTAGTTTAATGTAAAAATGTTTCACTACTACGAATTTCAGAATACCGAATCTTTCAGAATAACGTACCGAATTTTATCGCCCTTGTATATCCATAACACTTCAAAATAACGAATAGCAATTTCAAAAAGTTACTCGCGGCTGTAGAAACAATGCCCAGCTCAGTACCTGCCGCTATCATCATCATCAGAACGCCCGCGTATTGCTCTTCGCGCCTGCCCTAGGCAAATGTGCGGTAGCCCTATCGCCATCACCATCGCCTGCACTTTTTCGCGTCAGGTTTCGGCGTTTCGCCGCGTGCCTTTGTTTCATCGGGCAGCTTTACCTGTGCGCTTGTTACACGGCTGTTTTCTCGCCTTCGGATTGGTGGATGTACTTTCACGATAAGCTCCGGAAGCAGCACGAAAGGAATGCGGCGACAGTGAAAAGTGCGACGCGAGTAACCTATGGGATGAAGTCGCCGATGATTCACCCGTGCATGCTTCACAAACGTTTGAACACTATGCACAGTGCAACGACGAAGTATGCACGTCGGCTTAGCTGGCGACCGATAAGATCCATATCATTTGTCGTCATAAGGAAACGGCGACGAGAGCGAAGACGACGTTTACACAGCGCGCGCGAACCAACGCGAACAATCGGTATCTAACGCCGACGCTTCGAAGTGCGTAAGAAGGATGCGCACGGCTAAGAGTTCGTCTCGCAGCAGTCAAGCTGCACCCATCAGGCTAAGATCGCGCTGTTCCTCGAATAAATGTGCACTGGTTCCGTAATATTTCATGTGTTTGTTTTTTTCGCGCTTATTAGAGTACAACGCGATCGTGCATGCACAGGTAGGCGATTGACGTTGTTGCGTTTACGATTTTTGCGTAAATTTTTAATACTTTCACTACAACGACTTTTCAAAATAACGAACAATTTTTTAGCGGTCCCTTGAGATTCGTTGTATCGAGATTTCACTGTACTCCATTTCGTACATCAGGTGCAATGCTGTGGAGGCTAACGACACTTCTTGCAGTAGATGTGTTCGCACCGAAAATAGTTAAATAATTTTACCACCCAAAATTAATTTTTTTTTTGTTTTTAGGCTAAGTAATTAATGAAGATGTCTTGTGCCTTACAAATAAACCCTGTTATTTATAAGGTTGTCACTAGGTTGTTCTGCACTGCTTAGCGTCTCTTTGTTTTCGCACCGGGGCCTCTGAAATTAGTTCCAGTAGCATGCTGTCGGAGCCAATCACAGAGGCCACATTAACAATGACGAAATTCAAGTGCGAGATGCGCGGAGTTACACATTTTGCTGAACGCACTTGTTGCATAGCTTCTGCAGCATTGCACCTGATGTACGAAACCGAGTACAGACGCTCAAGCGGAATGGTACCTTTTACAAGCCAATACATCAAGATTCTCATCTGCACGTCACCAGTAAAAGGGGCTTAAACAGGAACTTGTTCCCTTTCGTATCGCTGCCGACTGCACTGGATGATCGTCGTTAGAGAGACCTGAACTTACTGTTCTGTCGGTAGATTGTGTACAGGTGGTCAAGGCGGGATCGCACGCTCAGCAGGAACCAGGCCTGTGCCACCAAGATGGCCACCCCGAGCAGAAAGCCTATCACTTTGACCATGGAGAAGCATCCTTCACTGCTGCCACCGCAGCAAGCGCTGCCGGAGTGCGGGCCCCCGGTCAGCACGAGGCCACGGGCGCCGCGTAGCCGCCTGCGCAGATGACGACCGCAAGCGTGAATCAGCTGTGCCTCTGTGCCAAAGGCACCGAGAACATTTTCAATGCACACAAAGATTTCGAAACAGAAGAAAAAGAACTGTTTGAGGGGCACATTTCGTTGTTAGACACAAGCCATGAAACCAAGAGACAATTAAGCGAAGGAAGCCATAGGGGACATTACGTGTTGTTTTTTAAGTGTAGCATAATGAATATGATCTGAAGTGAAAGGAATTGATATGTACGAGAAAGTGCTCTTTACGCCGGTGGGATCCGAACCTACAACCTTTGAATTATGCGTCCGATAATCTACAAGCTGAGCTTTGATGTGTAATTTGAAGATTGTAGGCTGGGATCCCATCAACGGAAAGGTTGCTTTTTCATTCACTACAATTCCTTTCAATTTAGGTTATATTCAATATGCTACACTTAAAAAACAACAAATAACGCCTCCTATGTTTCCCTTGGCTCAATTTTCTCTTGGTTTCATGGCTTGTATGAAACGTCCACATGTTTTAATATAGGGCACTAAAGGGAAAAAAAAGATTTCTCCTGTAATATAACAAATTACATTTTCATAATACCAAGAACACCACTCTTGCTGTTCGAGATGCTTACTAAGTGCGAAAACTGGCAAAACAAAAACCAGAAACAGTTGGTGGTGCTGCTCCAGAAGTTGCAAACGGACTTGCCGTGACGTGATATATTTTGATGGCATCTGCTAGTGCTTGCACGATTCTTGGCAAAAAGGAATTAGAGAATTGCCTCCGAGATTGCATGGCAAGCTTCAAATATTCATACTGAGCCAATATGACAGTCAATAACCACATGTCAATAATAAAGAAAGGGTAGGGCTGTTGTAGCAACTGCAGCTTATAGGGAGAATCAGCTGATAACAGATTCCAAAGAAATGCAATTAGAGCAACTGCTTTCATTTTATTTGCTACGTACTAAGAAAGCTGATACTCATCTATAATGCTACGGCCACAGGGTAAGATAAAAAAAGTAATTTCCATTCATGAGTTTCATTACAGCCATGGCTTAGTGGACGTACTGGCCTTGCATCTTCACAATGTAAAGAGTATTATGTATGCACGTCCACATGTGTATTTCCCAGAGCAGCTTCATTCCATGTATTAACTCTGTCAGTCTGAACAGGCAGCACTTAAAACAAAAAAAGTCTTCAAAACTGGGCTGCTTCTACTGCACAGATTTACAAACTGAGTATGCCAAGAAAAGGCAAAATAGTCAACAGAGAAAGCCCGTTCATTTTCAGGCCTGGACAAAAAAAAAAAAAAGAGGCTCAGTTATTAGGGCAGTATGCAATGTCTGGGAACACCAGGCCACTCACATCGTCCAAAATTGAGCTATTACACAACAGTTTAAGAGGGTAATTAGGCTTTATATTCCATTAACAATATAATAATTATTACATCAGAGCCAGCTGCCTGTCAATGTCACAGAGTGCTGCAAAGGTAGACCGTGCGAGATTGAAATTACTGTGCTACTCTGCGCACGATACAAGATATGACAACGAGCAGGGACACCTGGTCATTCATAACTACTGTGTGCATAAAATAATTCCTCAGTCATTGATAGTCAAAGAGAGGGAAAACGGAGAGATCTGTCCAAATTGAGGACATTTCAGTCTGAGGTAGCAGTTGGCGCTACCTGTATGAATCCCAAATGAAGTACTAATAAGGCTTCAACAGGGGCTAGTTGGTATGACTTGATCTTGTAATACACTTACATGTATGAAGTGACCGAGTGTGAAATGGTGAGGTTGCACTCTCCCCTCTCTCCCCCCCCTCTCAGAAAAGGTTGATCACATACTTTAAACTCTTGAGAACTGGTACACACTGAATGAGAGACAGGTTCATTCGAATGGCAAACAGAACTTTTGCACTGACCTGCTAAAATGGTAGCACGAAGCGATTTGGTGGTGGAGCTATTTTTATTTGCCTGAGTGTAACAGCCGCTGAAAAGCGTCGTGATGACACGAGTACAATATCAAAGCTGGTGGGACTAATCTGATAAGTATATGTTTGCTGTAGATAAAGATGAGATTTTAGATAAGTATTTGTTTGCTTCCCCGACTTCCTGGAACTGCGTCAGCCATGCTGAGATAACCAAGAATTAACGCGTGTTCACGCGCAAGCTGATTTAAAGGGACCCTGAAACGGTTATTTGAAGCTTTGTCAGCGTTTAGACTAGAGCATCATCGAACCATTGGCACCACAAATTTAGCGGCACGCCGTGTACCAAGGCGGCTACGGACAATTATATCATACCCTCCTTCTCACCCTTGCCTTGCCTCCTCAACTCATGAGACACGCTGGCATCGCTGGCGATCGCAGAGCTCACGTGAGCACACTCGACGATTTGAGCTTCGCCCAGTGATCACCTCCGAGATTGCTCGCCGACAGGTTGCGTGCATCTCGGAGACCATAGCCCAGTGCGCCCGGCAGCACGCACGCCGTCTGGCAACAGACACAGTTGATATCTTCTCCGACAGGTGCCGCCACCCTGCCAGCCAATTTTTGTGCGCGCACACCGCAGCCCCAGTGACGTCGCCAGCAGCCCCAATGACGTCGTGCCCACACTGCATGTCGTACTGGCAAGGGGCGGTTGAAAAGGCGTTGGGCTGAGCCGCAGTGATCTGCAGCGATTCGCAGCTTTATAGCGTTGTAATAAATTACACAGTGTAAGCAGAGAGCTTAAATTAGTCTGTAAATGAGCCTTAGGACTTGGTCTACTGGCCCAATGTGTTTGTACAAAATCGTCAAAACCGTTTCAGGGTCCCTTTAAGAAACATCACCTTGTGAGATGAACAAACATTTACATTACAGTATTTGTCACGTTACGTTGCACGATTGAGTTCGTAAAAAAAAACAAAAAAAAATTATATATTCATTTAGCTTGAAAACTAAGAGCTCGTAGTCTTGTTGCAGTTAATTCTCTCGCATTCACCAGGTTTCCGACCTCTCATTCACAAGTTTCGTGGATTTGACGTACTTCCTTCTATATTACATTTATGTAACATGAACATCCTTGTCTGAAGGGCTTGTCAGTAGACAATACCTGCCCTCCACTATATCTCTCGAAAGGCGACAAGGTTCAAGTAGCACCTGAAAAGCAGCACGCAGACTGCGACAACACTTTACTGATGACGGAACAAGTAAAAATATCCGAAGGAGGGTGCCCACTGTCTGAATCTCGCAGTGATGGAGGGCCAAAGAACCAGCTGAAATTTAGTCATCTACTATAATTGGTGGTGTTTCATGTCTCAAAACCAGGATATGCGATTATGAGGGACGTGGTAGTGGAGGGCTCCGGAAATTTCGACCACCCGGAGTTCTTTACCGTGCAGCTAAATCTAAGTACGCGGTCTATTAATAGCGTTTTCGCCTCCATCAAAATGCGGTCAGGGTTTGATCCCACGACCTTCACGTCAGTAGTGCGAGCCAGCCGTGATTTTCAAGTATTCCGGATATCCTCAGATGGTAATACATGCGGGAACGTGCAAGTTTGCTGCGATCACACCCGAATAACAGAGAGCTCAGCTAGTTGGTCGGCATTCGCGCTAAACAGACAGGGCGTTTAAACACGGACACAAGATATAAGTCAAGACACCACAAACAACGGCGTTGACGGTGTCTTGATTTCTCTCTTGTGTCCGTGTTTGCACGCCCTGTCTCTTTAACATGACCACACCTCAGGCACGAATTTCCGAAGCGTTAGTGAAGTGAGGATTGGTTGATGGCCGCGACATGTGCCAAACAAACAAGGAGGTGATGAGAAGAAACAGTTGTTAAGTAAGAGCTGAGTGGATCCGAACAATCACGCTCGCGACTAGAATTCCCGACGGTGCTATTAACCCCGGAAGAATGTATTTGCACGTCACAAAGCAATCAGGCGCCCAACAACTCGACGGTAGTGCGCGACTTCCGAAGATGGGTCCGGCACTTACTTTCGGAAGCGAACTTTCCGTTTGGGCGGCACGAGTTGAAGTGGTTCCGGTTCGGATTCACTTTCCGTCGACAGTTCGAGTAGTTTTGCGGCTTCGCTCTTGTTGGGAGCGGGGCCATCGCGTCTGAACGCCGACTCCGTGGTCGTGGGTGCACCTCCGTTAGTCCACTCTTGGAACGGTAGCTCTTGGGACATGCCGTCGCCTCGCGCCCGCTGCTCCGCAATCGTTGCCGCTGCTGCTACCGCCGCAAAGTCAGATCGTGGCACATTTCACTACGTTGCGGTGACAGGTGCAAACGCTCCTACAAACGCATTCCCAAACGCGCGAAGCGATAACACTGCACCTTACTCTACGGAAACATCTGTCTCCTTTCACAACTGCGCTTATCGGCTCATCGGATTCCCACAAGGTTTTGGATCGTCTTGGATTGACCTGCGATTGCCCCTGATCAAAGACGGCCTTTTATCGACAACTGGCGTCTGAAAGGTGAACTAGACGTCCACGTGATTGTGACGTAATTTGTATTGTTTAGCCATAGAGAAAGGGAAAATGACCAAGAGCGGACACTCAGCGATAAGAGGATCGAGCTCTCCCCGCCACCTCCTCGCCCAAACAGCCTTCGAGATTTTCGCGTCAAATCATAGGGACCGTGATCCCGAAGAACGCAAGCTGTAATAAGTGACCGTCAGGTAGCGCAAGTAGCGAAAAAAAAAACAAAAAAAGAGAGTTGTGAAACGCAAATGTGTAGCTTTTTTCAATTTTTTTGTTTGTTTACTGTACGTGTGGAAATATTTTCTTGCACAATGAACTGAGAATTCGCGAAAAGAACATTGTCACGTGCATCGCCACCAGGTGAACGCGGGAACGGAAATCGACAAATCGGTCAGAACAGATATGGAAGGAGGTGCGTGAGGGTGTGTTTTCGTACGCAATGTGTTGACGGGTTGGGATAAGCTTAGGTTTGGCTGGCTGCTGTATCTGAAATGTAACGGCTGCGCGTAGTGGGTTTTGGGCGTTTGCTTTCACTTCTCGTCGCGGCAGTGTGACCGCTGCTGAACGTGTCACCTGCTGAGCCTGAGAAACGGACGACGGCACGGTGAGTACCCACGTTTCTGTTCTCTCTGAGCGCTGCGTAGTAGGCTTAGCAGCGGAGGCCTTGTGCGCGCGTAGCAGGCATAGCGCATGTACAGCCGCGGCCACGTCTGTGTATAGCGCTCGAGCGGCCAGCTTTGCTCTGCGGGGCGACACCTTGCGGCCGTTGCGGGCTGTGACGTGGCGTGCACAGGAGCATGCGCGGCCTAATAGACACGCAGGCCTGCGCACGCAAAAAATGATGCGTTTAAGCGCCCCTGTTTTCCTGGCTGTGCGCATTACACGAGGGCGCCGCGCCGCCTTACCTCGCTCGGTGGCAAGGAAAAGGCGCGCGTGAATGATAACGCGTGCGATTCCGTCACGGCACTTCCCATGAAAAAAAAAAAAATGGTATTTCTACACCCATCCCAGATATTACCACCGGTCAATGTTAAGACGATATCACGTGCCTGCTGTCTGTATTTGAGGTAGACATATCAAGCCTTTTTGCCGAATTCGGTTTCCATGGCTCCCCGGCTAACAGCGGACGAGCGTCGCGCAATTGCTATTATGGGGCGCACAATGTCGCCAAGGGCAATATGCGCAGCTACCCGGCGCCCTATACGCAATGTCAATAGGGTCCTTCAGGCATATAATAATGAAGGAACAATTAGTGACGCTCCTCGTGCAAATCGACAGTGGGTAACATCGGAAGATACGGACCATTTGATGTAGTTACGGTGCTTCCCTGCTGACCCTGCGGTCGCGGGTTTGATCCCGACTGTGGCGATGTCATTTCAGTGCAGGCGACATGATAGAGGCCCGTGTACTGTGTGATGTCAGTGCACGTCATAGAACACAAGATGGTTGAAATTTTCGGAGCCTTCCACTACGGCGTCCCTCTTAATCATCATAATGTGGTTTTGGGATGTGAAACCCTAAATATTATTATTCATCACTACAGAGAGTCGGCAATAAGTGGTACAAAAAAATCAACTTCTGGGCTCTTATTTTACGCAGCTGGTGGCGTTATCATATCTTCATATGATTGCATACCTTAGAATAGCCAGAAAGCGTGCATCGTTTCTTGCGAATCAGTCAGGCGCGTGTTATCAGTCGAAACGCATCTTTTGGAATCGATATGCCGAAAGCGCCTTGAGGGAACGAGCGTCTTCGGGTAAACAAGCCCACCTTTCAACGTTGTCACTCGTGCAGAGCAGGTTTGCGTGTCTATTAGGCCGCGCATGCTCCTGTGCACGCCACGTCACAGCCCGCAACGGCCGCAAGGTGTCGCCCCGCAGAGCAAAGCTGGCCGCTCGAGCGCTATACACAGACGTGGCCGCGGCTGTACTTGCCTAGTAGTCACGCGTGAAAGTTCAGGTGCGACGCGCGCTGAAGGAAACGAGAAGGGTCGACCTTTGTGTAATTAGTTACGTACCAATTGTGAGTCGTTGCTACTTTTTTGAAAGCGAAATGGGTTAAAGTTTAATGAAATGAAAAGCATGTAACGTACGATCCCGAGGCCCAAGGTTTCGGCATTGTTAACGCGTTTTGGGCGTAGCTAGGCACTCCACACGAGTGAAAAGAGTTCTCGGTGATGGTCATTGGTGTGTGTGGCTTGCTTATTTTGCTAAAGAATATTTCGAAGTACGCTTCTGGGAAACTGCGCAGCAAGTTCGCTTGTGGAAGGGCCAGGGCAAAAAAGCCTAAGCTATGCATGGCATGGGTGGCTCGAGTTACTTGTTAGAAGACGCGCCAATGGTTAATGCCCACTCTTTCAGAATTCGGTGCATTTTAGTACGGATGTTTTTGCGAACGACATCGCGTTTGCATAACTCAGGGTAGTCGTTCTAGTTGCATATTCGGTCTCTGCCAATGACCCCAAAATAACTTCGTATGCTGTCACTACGACACCGACATGACTCTAAATAATCTTTTCAGATGTTCAGTCGTCGGCCGTACAACCCCTACTGTTGTGTGGCGTGGTGAAGTAACAACGGCCGCACTTGCAAGAAGCCCGGAACGAGCTTCTTCCGCATCCCACAGGACAACAGGTGAGCCCCGATGTGAAGTGTTTTATTGTAGTGCAGTAATTTCAATAAGAAAACATGCTGTGTATTAGTGCAGAGCTTTAAAATGGATTGTAACGAGTGTTTTTTAAAGTATGATTTATTGAGTTTTCGATTATTGTAATGGTGTCCAGGTTGTAGTATATAAAAAAGTAGGTAATTGGACGATGCCACACAAGCCTTAAAAAAAACTGCAGAAAAAAATTCTCAGCAATGATCTCGCATAAGTGACGTCAGCGTGAGCTCATGTTGTGGCAAATGCTAGTAACAGCAGTACCGGGTTGTGTAGGTGTGTGTTTGCAGGTAATTTTTTACGAAGCGGCTCATGTAGTGTTCTAAAAATGTAACGTCTCATCACGCACTACTTTGTATTCCTGTTATATTGATATTAAGCATTTCCCGTTGCAGCTCCCTGCGGAGGAATGAAGTCGCCGTCGCGAAAATTTCGTCGCACCATCAAACGCCTGCAGTCAAAGGTCGCCTCCTGCCGCAAGACCATTGAAAGGTTGTGGAAACAGCAGAGGGAGCTACCTCCATCGATTGCCAAGGCCTTGGGTGTCGTTCGTCCTTTCGTGACCGAAGAGGTCTTCAGTCTCCTTTGTGCACATGTGCGAGTTATGAATAGGGGTCAGGGGAAAAGGCTTCCGGCATGGCTAAAGAAATTTGCATTGCACTTAAACTTCAGGGGCCCCAGAGCATACCGCTTTCTAGCGCCCATTTTTTGTCTGCCTATGCAGCGCTCACTGAGGCATTGGTTAGGAAATATTCGAATGTCACCAGGTGTGATTCCAGGGGTTATTGAGTGTGTGTCAGCTTGTATGCAGATATGGGATAAGCGCGACAGGGTGTGTTCACTCATATTCGGTGAAGTGATTTTGAAGAAGTTGTCCTATGATGTAACTCAAGATCTTGTGCAAGGCTTTGCTGACGATGGAACAGCTCGAACGCCAGATATCGCTGACAGAGCCATGGTTGTCCTTCTCGCTGGTGTTCCTAGGAGGTGGGTCCAGCCAATCGCATTTACAATAGGACACGTATCTACGCCAGGAAGTGTTACAAAGGATTTGCTTGCCTGAATTATAAACAACCTTGGACACGCCGGAATCGCAGTTAAACGTTTAATTTGTGACCAAGGAGCCTCAAACGTTGCCCTTTCTCATATGCTTGGAATTACAATTCAACGTCCTTATTTTGAGGTTGCTGGTGAAAGGGTGTACTTTGTTTTTGATGTGCCACACCTAATCAAAACCGCGCGAAACAACCTGCAAGCACACAAGTTGTTCATAGGAGATGAAGTTATTGAGGCCCTTTATAAGTCTACTCACGAATTGTGGTTTAAACTCGCGCCTAAGCTGACCGAGAGGCACGTCTACCAGAAGCCTTTTTGTAACATGAAAGTAAGCATGGCAGTACAGGTGCTAAGTGCATGTGTTAGTGTGGCAATCATGGCTATGGTGTACACAAAGGAGCTCCCCGCAGCAGCTATGGCTACAGCCCATTTCTGTGAGCGTATGGATAAAGTGTTCATGCCATTAGGAGAAATGACGAGCTGGTAAACTTTCTGCGAGACCAACTCGCGTGGATCAGATCATGGAAATTGTCTCCTGGCTTGTGCAAACAAAGCTTTTGCATATGTACTTTGTACTTACATCTGTTCTAAAAATGTTACCTCAACCGCCTGTCAACACACTGACGTGTGTGCTGCATAGAGTGTGAGATCACTTGTAGTGCCCTTTCATATCTGTCTGTCGTCATGGGGCATTGTCACTGATAAATGTGACAGAAGAACCAAAATGGGGCCTACTTGCAGATAGCTAGAATGTGCAGCACTCTACTAAGAGACAAACAACATAACCACAAGTGTACACAAGCTTTCCCAAGTCGCTTTATATGTGTTAGGTATACATGCTGTTCATTTGTTTGCATGCCTAGTGGAAACGTATTCATGCAACTTTCTTTACGTTTCGCATGTATCACTGTCTGCACAACAGTGCAAATGTCGCACACGGCTTATATATTTTTTTATGTTGGAAGGTTTGCCTTGTTCTCAAGCGCAAATATCTCTATAAGTTACGTTCATGCACCACATGTGTATGACGCATAAACCTATTGTTTTTAAAACATTTTGGTACATGTACTTCTTTTAGCTACCTTCTGTATTGATTGGTCTGCTTCGGATATCTTTCGTTCAGTTTGTATTGCGCTGTGTGTCTTTGAAAACGTCCGTACTACAAAATAAAGCATTTCTCCATTGTCTGTGCTTGTCTTGTATGCTTTCGTGCTTATTCAAAAGCGTGTATGCACGTGATCAGAAAAGGAAAAAAAAATAAAAAAATACTCGCTTAACATTGCCACAGTGCAAATGAACGCAATAAGCGAGCAGGGGTGGGGTGGGGGGGGGGGGAGACCCTAGCACGCACTGCACCACGTCAGAACGTTTAAACTGCGCGCGCTTTAAACCGAAACCGGTAACTCGCTGCACCTTGTCCTAAAAAAATTTTACACGCACGGAACCAGAACCGAAACTCGCAAAGTATCATAAGCGACCACTTGGTGTCCCACTGCATTTCAGGAGAGGGGAAGCCCTCCTTGCACTCTAATTCGGCCGCATGGCTCTATGGGAGTGTCCGCTCTTTACCAAGTTCCCTTTCTCTATGGTTTAGCGCCGGCGCCCGGCGCAGATAAACAACCACGAGGTTGGGGTGCACGAGGTTTCCCGGCATGGCGCTTAACCAAAGAAAATAACGTCGGGAAACTGTGTTCGGGGCGTGGTTCGGGGATGCCACAGCAGTTACAAGAGCACCGCCGGGAAGGTGCCAAAGTGTTTTATCGTTTTCCGTGACTGTCCTACGAATCCGTATCGAGGGAGTGCTGCTGAAACCTGCTGAAGCCGTACTGCTGAAACCATGGTACCATAGTTTTCAACTCGTTTATTGCGACCGTGCATACTGCTTTGTTTTTTTCGTTAAGAGATTCACGATGCAGCCGGCACGCCCTCTCGCTTTTTTCTCTCAGGTTCGAGGGAGAGCTGTGGAATCCCGTGTGAGGCGAGACGCGCTTGTACAGCGAGCACTTCGTCGGGAACATCAGCAGCACTGTAGCGACGGACCAACTATGTTTCCGTTATTACGGAAGACCGAAAGGCGAGTACTGATAACTTTTCCCCGTGCTGCACTGTCACGCGCGCGCGGTGCTGTTGCCGTCCACAGGATGCGAACCCCGAACAGTTCGTCCGAGCAAAGCTATTTTTTGGCAGTGTCTATTCTCCCGGCAACCGGGAGAATTGTTGAAAAAAATTTCTCCCGGCAGTCGCCTCCCATTGGCTTAGGGAAGTCACGTGACTAACTGTCGGAAGAAATTTTGTTTTATTATTCTCCCGGCAACCGGGGGGAATTGCCGGAAGAAAATTCCCTCGGCAGATGCCTCTGTTTAGTTTCTACCTCTCGGAAGCCGGGAGCCACCAGCTGGGAGAACGTCCAGAACCTCTCTTAGGTTTTTAGGTCATTATGCCGGCAGACGTGGAAAATCCATGTCGGCATTCCTAACGGCAGCCGAACGTGCACTCCCAATAGAGCGCCGTTAATTTAATTACTGGAGGAGCGTGCAAGCCAACTTATCTGTAGGTCCAACTTGCCCGTTACGACCGGCCAATATCGTGCGTGAGAATGGGCAAGTCGCGTGATCGCTCGCTTCATCGGACGATAGGCTCGGGTCAGTGCCTTTACGAGCGCAGGGTAGCTTCCCATTGACAAAATGATATTCTATGGATGTCCTTAGCACAACCCCGACAGGATTTCGGATATCCACTGCATATCCAAAACAACACCGGCGGACATCCCTTGCAAGTCAGTTTGGCCGCTCTTTCCTGATCCGACGGTTATCCCTAGCAAGTCCCATGGGACGCACTGCGTACGTGACTTGGACATTAAGGGATCTCTTTTGTGCAGGGTGTTTTCTATGAGAAGTCTTCATAAGTCTTTTTTACACTCTAAAAGTGGTATTAAGCACTGAAACTGCTAGAATTGCACTTTTTGGACTAAAGGACAGGCCCAAATTTTTTGTACAGAGGTGCATTTCTGACATGATCGAAGCACTCAGTTCAATTAGCAACTGAAAGCAAAGAAAAACTATGCATGCTTCAAACTGCTGAAATTTTAGCAATTAAATGAAATTCGACAGATGGCAACACCCTGTAATGCCCAGAAGTTGTTGCAAAAGAAAAAAAAATTATCTATATATAGATTCACGCTTCATATGTGTTAGAAAGGATAGCCTAATAATGTTTTATTTTTTTGGACAGATATTTATACATAATACAGAGCGTATCATATATGATACGCTGGGCATTACTGCTAGTCCGTACATATATCTCTTACGTATGATATGAAGCAAAACAATTGCGATCCTTATTAAGGCATAACTGCACATTGCACTTGGCACAATAAATAAAAGAAAAAGAGTTCTTTGCTGGAGGGTAATGCCTGCACCTGAGCCTGTTGGTGCCCCATACTGGCATGTGGCCAACTCCATCCTTGCGCACTTCGTCGTCGGGTGAGCTTGAACAAAGTTTGCGTTTTTTGGAAGCTGGTACTCCAAATGAAGACGGTCTTCCAACTAGCTTTTTGTCCACTGCAACGAGGCACTGGGCTATACCGGCCTGGAATTGTCAGAGGTTCACACTTTTCTCATTCAGGCTGTCGCAGTGACGCCTGTACATCAGCCAGGCATTCACTGTACTGATCAGGAGAGTGTGATAAAAAAGGTACATGTACCATCTTCTATATTTCAATCCAAACTTGTGTAGTTCCACCAAATAATTCAGTAGATCAACACCTCCCATGAAGGAGTTGTAGACCTTTACCGCAGCTGGCTATGGAACATGAATGTACTTTTTCTCCTTCCTATCCCATCTTCGCACAGAGCCAATTGGTTCAGCCGTTGGTTTTGTCGTTGTCTGTGAAGTGCAAAAGGCGCATAATTTTTTCAAACCGGTTGCGTGGCATTATGTCCGCAATGGGAGAAAACTGTGTTCCATGTTCTCAATAACTGCGAACACTGGGCATCTGCACCATCCCCATCAATAAGTATAGACCAACAAATTGGTCAAGCTCGCTCTCCGTGACATTCAGGGATTTTTCAGTGGTATGAGTGCTGTAAAGGTTGGTCTCCCGAACTAGTGCGGTCGTCATTGATGGGGTGACGAACTGTCTGAAGTACGACAGGAAAGAACGAACCTCGGTAGGCTGCGTGGATGTGTCTGAGAAAGCAGGAAGGCTGCAATCCATCAGGCGTTTCCTCCAGTGACCCCTGTCTACGGATCCTGTGCCGCAGTGCGAGCTGATGATGATGATGATGATAGCCTATGTGTATGGCTCACACCCACTCTGGGGGGATTGGCCAAGAAACGAATATTTTAGACAGAAGTGATCAGATATGTATGATATTACTGTAGAATTATAGAATGCTCACATTGTCTTCATCCTCTTCGGAGGTCTGATCAGAGGTGTCAGTATCATCTGTAGCAAGCCTGGGTGTACCGACTGGAATGTATTCGTCGTCGTCAGTCAGGTCACCAAAGTCGCTGTCGTCACCCGAAGGCATGCAGGCTACGATATCCGTGACCCTGGGAGGTGTAAAAGGAAGTTGAAACAGACGTTTTTTAGGCAATCGCAATTCGTATCATATATGATACGGGCGGTGAAGTTTACGATGAATGCCCACTGTATCATATATGATACGCTGAAAACGTGCTCTCATGAGAACACTTTTACGCAGTAAAGCACCGAACAAAACTAACCTAACAGCACCTGCAAAGGTTCTAGAACACAAATAAGGTAAGAGATGGAAATATTTACCTTTGTTTTTTGAAGAACGACCGTAAAATGTTCTTGGTGGAATAGCCATGCCACTTGCGGTGAATTTCAGTACTAGTCAAAAGCGAAAATGTCCGTGATGTCCATGGCCATCAGTCTGTGCAGCTTTCGCTTATGTGTTGGGGAAACAAGAACCGCCAGAAATTGTTGGAAGACGGTGTAGCATATATGATACGCTGGGCGTGACGGGGTCCACTTGTGCAAGAGAAACTCTGAGCCAAGTGTATTGCAAACACAAGCCTTTTTATTTAAGACCAAAGTTGTTGGAAAGAACACATATGGACATATTTCACATCTTGCCTATTGAAACAAGAAATGATTTAAAAAGTAATAGCTTTTCCTCAGATTAAAATAAAATACCAGAGCAAGACGAATGTGCCATATGGAGGCTTTCATTCTACCTGCACAAAACTTTCAAAAATGTAAATTGCACACTGACTAGCCACTGCACATCTCATTAGAGCAAAAAAGAATTTATTGAAAAAAATAATAGCATCTCCGCAGATTAAAAAACGCCAGGCCTGCGTGCAACACGCGGCACAGTCGCAGCGAAAGCTGGAAGAGCGGATTTCTGGATCCGTTTTTAACTCTTGAGAAAACTACTTCAAGTACATTTGCATGGCACCTACTGCAGCATGATTTATCGTTTTTGTGAATTATGGAGCACCCACTATGCCATTATTCGTTGTTCTGTGTTGAAGCGAGGTACCCGCTAGACATCTGTAAGGTGTTATTTGTTGATACGGTGGCTGACGACGATGAAGAATCTGAAGTGAACAGTTTTGCAACGGGTTGGGGGCTTTCAACGATTCACTCGTTACGCAAATCGCTTTGTGCAACGCCTGGTCGCGATTTTGCTCTTCTAAAACGATCTACAACATTTATTCATACGATTCCTTACCCAACATAAAGCCTGTGTACAGTATGTTTGCAACGGAGTTTCAAGAAGGGCGTAGCTCTGTGGTAGAACACTGGGCTGTCACGCAGAAGTCCCGGTTTCGAATCCCATTCTATCATGGTTTTTTTTTTTTTTTTTTTTTTTTTTTTTTTTTTTTTTTTTTTTTTTCTTGCGAGAGCGGTTACAGACACCGGCGGCGGACAACTACGGCACCCGAATCAGCCCTTGTTGTGATCTCATAACAGCTTCCGCTATAAAAAAGATACAATTAAGAGCAAGACGTACGTGTGCCATAAGGCTTTCATATTCTACCTGCATGAAACATTAATAAAAATCAAATCGGCACTGAATAGCATCTCATTCTCAAGGGCAACTCAGTGTTTTGACATCGACGATTCTCACGTGTACGACACCAAAGGTGCTACTTCCAGTGATCTTAAATAGCTAACTTGTTCTTGTTGCATTACTAGCTTTTGCTAGCAACAGCAAACTTTAAGTTGTAGGTAAGAAATAGCAAATTAATACAAAGTTTGAGTAGTGAAGGTAACGTAAGTAGCTGAATACATAACCAACCAAAGTGTAATATTCAATGTTGCTGACTGTAGAGACCACAATGCATTATTACACTGAAAGGCTGCTCTCGAAATGGTCGACTAAGAAAGCACCTGTCACAGGAGCTTCAGAATAAATTTGTTTCACATTAACAGACTTGATGAAAAAGGCTCTCAGTGGGTTGAGGTGCTGTCAATAGATACACAGCAGGCACTCTGGTCACTGATGTCCAGTCATGGCAGCACAAATAAAAGGTGGGGCCACAGACATAAATAGCAGGTGCTTCTTTCCTTCTCAAAACAAAACTCTAAACATTAACAAGAATTAGCTGCCTGCAAGAAAAAAATCTCTAAAAGAAGACGGCATGGTACATGAAACTTGATAGCATAGATATGTCAGCTGTGGGTCTCTTCGTGTTGCAAAAAGTGAAAGCATATGTATGAGACTGTGCAGTACAAAAAAAAAAAGTCATATACATATAAAGTGAAATTGAAAATTGCACATGGAAGAAATACGTATCGGCGAGTACAGCAGATACAAAAACAACAAAAAAAAGGAACCTGTGCAATATTTATTGACACAGTACATGACACTCCTTTACGAGTGTCCTAATCAATTGGGTCATTAAAAATTTATTGATTACAACATTGGGCTGGGGTCAAAAAGCCTCTTCATGGGCTTGACTAGGATTTAGTTTGGACAGGAAAAGAGCTCAATAAATTTTTAAAAATATGCAAACACTGAAAGCATCAAATAAGATTCAGTCAATTTTGGGAATCAATGGGTTCTTCAATAGATGCCTCCATGTCCTCTTGCTGCCTTGGAGGTGACCTGTTAAATTAAGAGCTTACCTTTAAAGGGGCCCTCCAACACTATTCAACCCCCCATTTTTTACTCGTGGGTTGTGTAGAATGAAGTACAGACAGATTAATGCCGCAAGAACGGCAGTGATAATGGCACGCAGTCCTAAGTTATTCGCATTACAAAATTCAAAATACAAGAAAAAAAATCCCAACCCTCAACTTAATTTTCGCGGGGTCACCTGACCACATTTCACTCGCCCTGTGACGTCGGCAGGATGCCCAATGAAGTGAGGTAGAAGCGCCTACGTAGGGGAAGCTTGCACACCATTGTTGCTTGTCCTTTCCAACGTGTTGTTGACGTCGTCACCATAGTAACAAACGTGGTGCCCGACGCCTGACTTGTCAGAACGTGAGCGGGCGCTACTGTTTCGAAGCGAGGTATTTTCTGCTGTTCTTTACAACATTCCATGCAACTCCCTCCTCTCATTCTGAGGAGTTGTTCGGTGAGCCGCCCGACGAACTACAACGGTGCATTGCACCCCTTCAACAACAATCAAAAGCCTCAAAGCAATCGAAGAGGCAGCTCGCAAGAAGAGGGAACAGAGAGAGAGGGAGGCCTTTCGTATGGACATCCGACCCGCGCAAGCCGAAATGGTCGCCAGCGTCTCTGTCGTGCTTTGTAGTCGTAGTGATTTTTTTTTTTTTTCGTTGCGGCTGCGTCTGTTTGGGATTCAATGAAAAAGCACAGAAAAGAAAAGTGAAACGCATTAATAATCTCTATTCTGATGGCACCAGACGATCTCTTTTAACATTATATTGATCCAATCATAGGCTGCGGCCATTAGTCGTCATTTCCGCCCGCAACAGTTCTGGCGAGCGCCACTATGCGCTGATGCGCTCGGCAGCGATGTAGTGATTTTATGTCGTGATTAAAATACTAAATCATTTGATATCGGCGCTTAGACCTATACTAAAATTATCCCCAGCCATCACTCTACGCAAAACACAAATAAAAATAGGTGCTTCAAAAGTGTTGTAGGGCCCCTTTAAGCAAACTCATGAGAGCCAACAAAAGAAAGCCTACCATAAAGTGCTATTTTATAGCTATACACACGCCATACACAGAAAGGTGGTCAGAGAAAGTAAAAATTGTTGAAAGTAACTGAAAACAACAAAATGCAAGCTGGCTGTCACTCTTAAACATGCAGAAAGCCAAGTTCTCTACACAACAACATATTTCCACACGGTTCGCATTGGCTCAGACAGCTAAGGTGTTCTGCCACTGAGCACGAGATAGCGGGATCAAATTACAGCTGTGGAAGCCACATTTTGATGGAGGCACGTCGTAATGAAGGCTCTGGAAAATTTTGTCCATGTGGTCTTTTTTAACCTGCACTGACATCGCACAGTACACAGGCCTCTAGCATTTATCTCCATCGAAATGCGACTACCGCGGCCAGGACCGCACCCGCGGCCTTCGGGTCAGCAGCCAAGTACCGTAACCGCTACGCCATCACGGCGGACAGGCATAATACCATTACGTCTGTGCGACTGCACATTTAGGCAGGTCCGACAAGCCAGGCGACTTTCTTAACAGCTTCAAGAGGTCTGATAGCCAACGGTGCGTGACGTTGTGCTGAAGTGCCAAGGCTCGCAGGCCATCTTTTAAATCAAACCTGGCAGCTTCACGATCAACCCCAAACAGCGGCTCTGAGACCTCACTAACTTCTCGCTGAACGTGGGCGCTACTCTCAACATGAATGTCGCTGCACGTAGTAGCTGGCCCACAAGGCAACGACGCAGCGGTGGATGTTTGGGCTGGAGAACCCAGGGAATCTAGCACGGGCTCTTCATTATCAGAACTCCGACTTTCTTCCCAGCTTTCTGAAGAGAAATTCTCTACAACAGTCGAAGGGGCGCCAGCGGAGAGCGATGATATCACGCGGCTGGCTGTGACACCTTCTCTAACATAGCGTCGAAACGAACGGGCCGACGAAACACCTGCAAGTATCCCATTTTTGCGCATCGAAAATGCTCTACAGCAAGTTGGAAGACTATGAACTTACCTCTATTGCAGCTCTGCGAGCTTGCACAACTCTCGAGGTCCATAGCGCCGCTGAACAGTCATCGACAAACCGAGCTCCGGCCACACAATACCTACACAGGCCATGAAAGCGGTAGAAATGGCGCGCAAGAAGTCGGTTAGCGTGTTGCTTAGAATAAAAGGCGAAACAACACAACTATAGGATAATTATGCTGAAAGTTACCAAACTAAAGTTTATATATGTATTTAAAGACAAAAAAAATAGTATGTTTAATGACTTAAAGCAAGTAACGTTAATTTTTTTTTCATTGATTCAGGTTTTGAAAACTTTTGAAATGGCTCGGGTTCCAAAGAGACTAAACTGATGAGGAATTTCTGTCGTTCAATAACGCACACATCTCTCCCGTTTCTTGGACGTGACATTTCGAATAAATTCGTAACTTTTATGCAGAAAATACGACATTTTATTACACTTTAATTATTTTATTTATTTATTTACAGGATACCTGCGTTGCCTCGAAGGCGTTATCGCAGGGGAGACATCTGTAGTATCATATGTTACATGTTTTACAGTGAAAAGCAACAAAAATATACGAAACAAGGTTAACATCAAGATAAACAAGGTGAAAAGACAATAAGTTAGCATGTTCAAAGGTAACAGAAAGTTGAAACAAGAACAATTATAAATTATTGTAAACACAATCGGGAATAAAAATCATGATTATCAGGTACAGAAACGTAGTCTTCCGGTAACAAGTTGCAATCTCGTACAGTTTGGGGGGAAAAAAGACCTGGAAAAATGATTTGTGTTGCAACTGTATGCGTGTACTTTCTCGGAGTGGTCGTGCCTAGTCGAAACATAGGATGGTTCCGACATGTAGGTGCGACTGTTAATGCCTGTTTGATTATAAAAGATACGGTGGAAAAATTTGAGCCTTAAGTTTTTTCTTCTAGCTGTTAAAGTTTCCCAGCCTAGCAATGCTTTTAATTCAGTGACACTTTGAAAAGGGTTGTAGTTACTGGAGACGAATCGTGCAGCCTGATTTTGAAGCTTTTTTATTACTTGTATCAAATAGTCCTGGTAAGGGTCCCAAATCATAGAGGCGTAATATAGGATATAACATGTAAAAAGTATAGTGTTTCTTTGACATCTTTGGACGCCGATTTGAAATTTCTGCGAATAAAAAATAACGTTTTACTTGCTTTAGATATTGTGTGTTGGATATGTTCTTTCCATTTACGTTTCGGCTTAAGTACACCCCATTATTGCTATGTTATTTATTTTTTACAAGCATGTTTTTTCTTCACTCCATGGCTGAGTGAAGCAAAAATATGTAACTAGAATAGTTTCCTTTTATGCGCGATTGGCGCCCAGCCATAGTCAACATTACCAAAGAAGATTGAGAACACGAAATACTCATGCAATACGTTCTTTATAGACGTCCTAGACAGGATATTCTTAGGATATCCTTTGTGGGACATATTTAACTCAATTTGCACTGTATGTCCGACTGCTATCCCCTGCAAGTCCGTTGATGTCCATGGATGTTCGGAGTTGTTTCGGATGTCCAGCGGATCATGTGTTTTCATTGGGTTTATATTCAGCACGTACGGGATCAGCACTCTCGACCCCGAGTATTCCATCAGAATCGGAACGACCGCCGTCTCTGCCCCCCCCACGTGTCTATTCTAAAGGTGGCCTGTCGGGCCACGGACATTTCGGTCTTCCTGGCCATAATGTGTGAGAAATAAGTCAAGTCAATGGCAGCTACTTTGCCGTCTGGAGTCAGATCAGTGTACTTACCAACTTGTCGCCCGAAACAAGTCGGCCTGAGGTCGGTCGCATGATTTCAAGCACAGTTGAATAGTTGCGTAAATGTTTTGAACTCGGTCCAGCGCTAATAAAGCATGATCATGCTTAGTTATAGCTGTGGGGCTGCGGTGTTTCGGCTGCTCGATCTTTGAAATCTTGCCGTCGGTTCCAAAATTAGCCACCCGCAGAGGCCACATAGGGCGGGCGATCAGTTTCAGACACACTTCCCGCTAGACGAGTGCCAGATGCGCTCGGCAGTCTACGAGCCAGAAACATCGTTTGTAGACACCAACATTAAACTCGAATGCGTTGACAAGCTATTTACACAACATACCTCAAGCAGGCTTGAGGTATGTTATGTACACGCATTTATCGGCAGTGAATCATTGCACGATGGGAACGAGTCGGCACCTATGTTTAGGTTGCTCAGCCAGGTTTTCTGGCTTCTGCCGAGTTGTACCGAGGGGGCCATAGCCTACCATGTTTTCGGTAGGATGGCCAAACTGCATGCCTGCTACAGGCGTTGGAGTTATCGCCTTGGGAAGGTCTCAGTCTGTGGGGCCGGCCTCTGTGTTTGCAGCGTCCATTTGGATGCGCTTTGCGCAAACTACGAGGCAAGGGTACGCCATGTAAAGCACATGGGTTTCGGCGCTGACGTGTCCGAAGTAGCCTGGTATACCAGCGGCGGTATAGGTCTGTGAGGCAACCCTAAATCTTAAGTTTGCCCCACTGGTCAGGAAAGTTTTCCCAAACGCAGCTAGGTACAAGCTTAGGGGCTCCGAGACCAGGAAGGAGCTGCCGTCGATGAAATCTACAAACGCTATCTTGGCGGCGGTCAGTGGATTACCACTGTACTGCGCCAAGCGTAGTAGACGGGCATAGGCGAAAACACAGCAGTAGTAGCTGAACACGCTCTTCGCTACATGCTTCGAGAAGTACGAATTTGAAGAGCTCAGCTTGACATACGCAGAGTTTATTATGCCATTGAGCCTGGTCATCTCCGGGGTCAGAGCATCTGACAAGGTTAGTTGATGGAAACCCATCCCTTCGAGAACAAAGAATTCTCGAGCGAGAATGTCAGACTTGTTCCCAGTGGGAGGGCCTCTCGCACTTTGGCTCTTCGCCTTGTCAGGCGGAGCTGAGCCGCGTGAACCACCAGGTTCACCGTTTCGAGGTGCGAAAGCACCTCCTCCTTCTCTGACTGGACGGGGAGCTCGACTCCGTCGGGACTGTTGCTGGCCGGATCGGCCGCGTCCACGGGAGGAGCTGGAACAACGCGGTCCAGTTGACGAACCAACACTGAAATCAGGCCGTGGAGGCAGCTAGCTGACCAGGTGGTCGTTGTTGTTGGGGGGATACTGAAATGCTCCCAAAGTTGTCTTCCAAAATTGTCGTACAATTTTTTTCGGTGAGCCTGCTTTGCTGGCTCTAATATCACTTCTGCATAAGCCTCGATCGCGTGCCAACAAAGCCAATATACGCTGAGCTGCTTAAAGGGCCCGTCAACAGGCTCCTACTTTTTTTAACACCCCCCCAAACAAGCTCGCCAATTCGTACAGTAGACCGGCGACCACGTTTCCCGAATATTACAGCGCTGCGCGCCGCGCAGACCCTCCATTTCGAAAAACAATTCCCGCGCTGCTTTCCTACACCTGACCCATCCTCCTTGTACGCGCAGTGACGTCAAGTCGGCGATCGCCGACCTGACGTGGCACTGAGCTCGTCGATTGGTCTTTTGCCCTACGAAACAGCGCCTTGGCCCTACGGTGATGCAGTTTCGGCCGCGCAGTACGCATTTTCATTTTCCTGTGCTGCCCTCTGCCGTTTTGTAGAGCCCGAGACTACCGGGAGAAGCGGTATAGCCAGAACGAAAGCCTCCGAGATAAAGAGACGTCTCGCTACTTTACCGCTAGGGAAAGGGTCGTCTCTTCGCATCGCGCTTCCTCCCTGCGCCGCTGACACGTGCTCATGTGGGGGAAGCCCTGCTCGGTCGTTGGCTGCGCGCCGATGACGTATCACGAGCTACGCCTCCCCATTTCTACAGCGGAGAAGGGTGGCGAGGCCGCGCGAAAATTTGAAACCAGCTGAAACGGATGTTTAACCCCTGTAACTTCCTTATTATTGCGCGTATTCGCAAAATTCTTGCGGCAGCAGGTTCACATAGCAAAAGTGCACATATTTCTCTCTATAACAATTTTTGGACCTCGGGGTTGTTGACGGGCCCTTTAAGAAAGTGCGAGCTTTTCTTCTAGGTCCACATATTTTCCTGTTTTCGGCCCGTAGTAACGTTTCCTGATCGACGTGCAGCTGAAGATCTCCGTTCGCGCTACTCACGGTCACAAGCCTCGGGCACACGAAAAAGATGCAACTCAGCTGTATTCGGTGTGCAAAATAACCTTCCTTTGTCGTGAGCTTTCATATGGAAATGGCGCGTCAAAATTTGCACTTTACCGGGAAAAGATACGACGCGCACAGGCCCTATGCGAAACAACGCGAACTGCATTAACTGCACCCAACATGTGCTCGGCCGCCATTGTGGGAGGGCGATGACGATGCACCTGACCCCTCTGACAGGAGTGCTAGCGTCCGCAAACGTGGTTTCGGTTTCGTACGCGATTGTAAGGCACAGGAAATTTTTGTTCTCGTTGTCGCTTTTGTTTGGCTCCCCCCCCCCCTCCGTCGTCGCCTCTGTAAACAGCGGATGAGAAACCCTCGTAAGGGGCCCAAGGTTTTGTGTTCTGCTTTTCTCAGTTGAGCTCTAGCGGGGGAACCAAAGAACGTGGGAGAATACAAAAGGATGCAAAGGCTTGGGTCTCCCCAGCCATTGCGTCCCCAACTCTTTTTGTTGCTTTCTTTGCTGATAAAGGCGGCGATTTCCCCACCCGCATGCTAGGGGTGAGCTGCCGGCTTTATGAGCTGCTATGCGCTGCCTTTCTTTTCCGCTTATCTCGCCCTCCACGTCGCGATTCACTTCGGGTCTTTGCGCCAGGAAGCGCTTTTTTTTTTTCTTTTTTCTTTTTTTTTTTTTTTTTTTTTTTTGCTTTCTCCGGTTCTTTGCCTGAAGCCCCACCAAGACTGCAATGTTCCTTGCGCAGCATTGTCGGTCACTGCGAAAGTTCGTCTTAACTGAAGAGATCTGTTCGGCGGTTCGTCTTAAGCGGATTTTTTTTTGCATTGAGTCTATGGGAAACCAAACAAACGTTCCCATGTTGTTCGGCATAAGCGAGAATTCGTCCTTAACCGAGTTCGTCTTAATGGGAGTTCACTGTATACTCGTCTTTCAGTAGACCATGTGCTGCAATATGTCGAGAGCAGTCTCTTGTTCACCTTTTGTAATTCCCAATTTCTGCACACTGACTTCTCTGCGGAATGCTTGCAGAACATGAAAAGCGCATATGTGGGGTGCCGAGGATGGAAAAAGTTCCCTTATGACAGGTCGTTCCTTCACATCTTTGTCCGCCATGGTCACCCTCACAGAGTTCTAATTGGGGTTCATATCTTTAAACACCTCAAAAAACCAGTGAAGCGTGTCGGCATCTTCAGTTGAAAACAGCCCAACAGCGACAATTTCACTCTCCCCATTACCATTTTCAATGATGACAAGAAAACATGGCATTCTTGTTTCCAGCAACTTGTAGGTAGTGTCGATGAAGATCACTTCAGGCCAGCACTGAAATGATTTTTTCATTACATCATCCTGAAAGTAAACAGCCTGGAGGTCACTGTTTTCATCTGTAAGCAAACGGACTGTTGCTTTGTGCTTCTCTTGAAGCATGCGTACAACTTCAGGCAAGTTATTCCTCGGTTGCAACAGTTTATCTTTTGCTGCAATATTTGACAAGTCCTTGAGAAGAACAGCACTTCCACTCTCCTTCTCCATTTGTTCTCTCACCATCATCTTGTTGGCCTTCATTTTCAGCAGCTCACGAGGCTCGCTTTGAAGCTCTGGTGCCAACCTTCTCTGTTGTGGTAAGTGCCGAAAGAGTTCCTGGTCAATTGGATGATTGTGTGTCAAGTCGAGAGACCTCACTTCCAGGAATTTTCCTTCCTTCTCAGTTGCAACATAGATATTGAAGCTACTGTCTCGTTTGAATGTCTTAAAAAAAATGAAGGAAAGAAAAGAGAAATGATACGCATTACAAGGGCAAAATTCCACTAGCAGCTCATGAATGGGCTAGTTTAACAGTAATCAAAATGCACAGAACTCATGACCCTCTTGCAAACACTGCTGTTCTGTAAGCGCAGTACTTCTCACCTAATTTGCTCATCTAAAATTCAGAGTCACTATGCACCAGCAGAATGATGTAGTGAGGGTGTTTTATTTTAAACAAAAACTCCCACCAGTGAAAATATGTATGTGGTGTCTTGTGAATTACTGCCATATTTCACAGGTGGAAATTCCAACCAACTTAATACGTGAAAATGCCGGTAATATGTGCAAAAATGCACGTGACGACGACGAAACGGGCAGTTCGCGCGATCGCTCGGTTTTCTGATTTGGAAATGTTCATCAACATGGCCAACGGCGACGAGCAGAACGTTGACGTTGTTCAACGCGAATGCGGCGAACGTGCGTTCGGGACCGGCAGGGTTCTATTTGGTGTCGCATAAGTCCCGCACCGTCTGTGACGCAGCTTGGCGGCACGTAGCAGTAGTGATAGGATCGAAAAAACATTTCATGTACCGTTATGCAACGAAACATCGTATTTTACGTTTCATACTGATGACGACGTGCCAATTTTGGTACAGGTAGATGCTCTCATTCCAGCAACAGTGGAGATCACTCGCCGAAGCCGTCGTGTGAATTGGGTTTGCCCATGAAAGCGAGCATGTTGTGTGCATTTTTGCTTATATGGGGTTTGGTGTTCAAGTAGGCGGTTCGCGAACATTCTACATTCGATTGAACAGCACCACTCTTATGTATGTTTGTCCATTGTGGCCACTGACAATGGGGGGTGCACTAGCAAAAATTCCCAATAGAAAAACCAATGGTCTACAGTCGAGTCCCGCTACAACGAAATTCACGGGACGCGCGAAAAATTTCGTTGTGGTGAAACTTCGTTGACGCGAAATTACCATGTATATACACACGCCAAACGACAAAGCCGCGAACGAAACCGGTACCATTGTCCGGCAAATCTCCGCGATGGCGTGGGGGCAAAGGTTGAGACGCGCCGGGGGTGGTAAACAAAGTGTCAACTTCACCGGAGAATGCATTCCGCGCCGCTGTTACACACTTTTCATACATTGCGACCGACGCCCAACCCAACGCGCGTGCCGGGCCGTTCACGAAACGCTCATTTTACGGCACATGCGCCGCCGCAATGAAGTGGTTTGAATTATCACAATTTCGCTGCGTATTTATGACAAAGTCAGCAAGCATGGCAAGCTTACGCTTACCGGAAGTTTTATTTCCAGAAGTCAGTCAGCTTGGATTGCTTATGCCTCGCGGCAAGCAAAGGCATTACGCGAGTCTCGCAGTCCGTCAAAAGGGCCATTGCAGTGTCATCGTCGAGTGTTCCGATGACTTTTCTGATGAAATCAAAAGAATCCATTACTTTCAAAGCAGTCGAAGGAGTCGTTGTGTCTTGCGGATCGTCTTCTTCATCAGACGACGAGACGTCATGTTTCTGCGCGCTCTCGATGATCTGTGAATCGGTCAGCTCCCATCTCGCGCAGCCGCGTGATGACCACACGTGGCTATGGATCGCAGTGGCTGAACGGTTTAGTGCGGTTCCAGTTTCGTTCGCGGAGACTTCGTTGAACTGCAAAAAATGACTGTCACAGCTTTGGAAGGGCCTTCTGATTTGAGTACTCGGTTGTTCACTTTCAGTTCAGTCTAAGTCTCGTTCTCCAAAAGTTCGTTGAAGCGGAAATACCGAATCGCGTTTGTTATGAAGCGAATTTTTTTGCATTATTTTCTATGGGCAGCTGACGGGGAATCGGAAAATGTTCGTTGTGGCGGAAATTTCGTTGTAGCGGCGTTCGTTGTAGTGGGTTCGACTGTATTAGGTTATGGACACCTATTGGTTATATTGGTCTATACATCTATTGGAATTATATTGGTGTATTCGTTCTGTATTAGCCAATTGGAACTGTATTGGCCATGTTGGTTCTCTATTCGCCTAATGGCATTGTATTGGTTTTGTATTTGCCTCTTGGTAATGCATTAGCTTTGTATTTGGCTACTTGTCAGCCATTATCGTATTAGAATTAGTCTGACAAAGTGTTTCATGGGTGTCTGTTGTGATGCAGAAGGCCCACAATATGTCAGTGCTCCTGCAGTGGTAATCGCAGTGGATGAATGAGGCATATGTTCAAATATGTTCCCATAATCAAGACTACAGATCCATCTTCCGGCCCTTCATGATGTCGGCGATCTTGCAGGCGACTATTTCACCAAGGCAACTATGTCCTGCATCAGTTTGTTCTGCTTCCACATCGGCACTCAAAGAAATGCCTGAAAAAATGCTGAAAATAAACAGAGCCACGAAATCAGAAAACTTAACACTTCTTTAATTGAAGTTTAACTTTGATAGCCAGGTGTAGAAAGTTGTGGGCACAGTGAGAAATTATGTAGACGTTTCATCCACCGCTCATGTTCACAATGCTGCAGGAACTGAACTATAGCAAAAGACTGAGTGACATATTGCACACCCAACTGTGGCTTATTGCGTGAAAGTGTGAAAGAAAAAAGTCTAGCGTCAAAATTTTGCGGCAACAAAGGAAGGTAAAGAAGAAAGGGGCAGAATGAAAAAAAGAGTAGCACCTCGTTCATTTTACACGCTTGCGCCCTTTGTTCTATGAGCTGTACCCAAGAATTAGCTGCAGGCTCACTCAAGCTTCTAGACCAGAGCACGCCTATCTCGCACCCAGGTGCCTAGGCTCCCGGCGGCATACTCTCGCACCCAGGCGCCACGTTGTTCAGAACTGCCAAGGCATGTATCCACTGCGCCAGGTTAACACGGCAAGCGGCATCTCTGGGACTTCAAAATGCGAGAAAGCGCCTGTTCACGCCGCTCTCGCTTAAAAGAAGTCGTCTGGGCACCACTGTGCCGTCATTGGATGCGAAAACAATCAGTGCAAGAGGAAGATATTCGTCAGCACTGTCTGTGAAGATCACAACACGACGTGGGAATCATGCCGGTGCAGTGTTTTCAGATTGCACAGATTTTCATCTGCAATGAAAAACGCCGAGCTCCGCTGCCAGTGGATAAATACAATCAACAACAAGAACTATACGAGCTCAGTAAAAGTGTTCGAATAAGTACACTTACTGCATGTATTCAAGCGTGACGCCAGCTATTTCGCTTTACAGCAGTAATTTGCATGCAGTATGCCTGTAGTATGCGGCACCAAATCATTGCCGTACTCCGTCGCAGGCTACATGCCAATAATAGGAGATATTACGACTCACGCGTGCACGCACACTGCGCACGTTTAGTACAAATGTAACAGCGTACTATCGCGATGCAAAGAAATGTGAACAGCGGAAAGCGTGGCTTTCGACTCAGTCGAACTGCGATATGCCGTGACGGTTGCTAGGCAAATATGTGCTTTCAGCCGGCGTCCCCGTAGCACTATAAAATCTTGCTCTGGCTGGCGCTTTGGAACCACGTGTGTGTTCAGAGTTCCAGGCTTGACTCGCAAATGATATGCACATTCGGTGCATGAGCACAAGCAGGTGCAGGATTGCGGCGCTACGGTGACGGCGGCAGAAAGCACAAGTTTTGGCTTGCGACAGTCAAGGCATGTCGCAGTAAAACTAAGTCGAAAGCCACGCTTTCCGCTGTTTGCGTTTCTTTCCATCGCGATAGTATGTACCTGAAGAAGTTGCTTCCGCTGTCTGCAATGCACTTGCTGTAACATTCCGGACTGACGAGGAAGGTCTTCTCGATGTTTCACAAGAAAATAACACAGATTTCCAGGAGAAGAAAAGCGTGAAACATGTTTATAGCTAGACTCGGGTTGGAAGTTTCGCGTTTGATTTGCGGAGCGTCTGCTAACCTTGCAGTTCAATTCTTGCTTCGCCGCGCTTGTTACAGATGGCGCGACGTGCTGCCTAAATATGGCCGCACACACTGAACTCACGGTGTTCTGGTGTATATCTTGTGTGGTTAACATTAAATTACAGCAAGCTTTCAGTTATCACATAATCTGTGACGTGATCTTTTTTCGGACAATCTGTGGCGTGACCTTTTTCGGGATGGTGGTGCGGCCATCATACCTTCGTAATATGAAGTTAAATTAAGAAATTTACCATGAGACAGTAAAAAAAAAAAAAACACACACACATACACACAAACACACACACACTGTAGTCAAGGCAGCCTAGATTCCATATCGTTGCAGGCCCAACACAAGAGTCGGGCTGCAATGGGTTGGATAACACACGTGCTGCACATTACATACTTATGCAGTTCATCCAACAGCATTAATAAACCGCAGCATTGTAATATGCTATGCACATTTTGAAATTTTTGTGTGGACTTCATGCGGTTCTTGTGACATTATGTCGAACAAGTTTGATTAGCTGATTGTTGCTGACTACAACGCAGAAACCGTGTCAACTAGAGCATTTTATTACGAGACGATAAACGCATTTTTGGCTCAACACGCACGTTGTACGTACAGTAGACAAAGGGTTTTCGAGACATCAACTACACTTGCGAGCAGGGCACCAGTCCTTCACCTCTAATCTATGCTTATGTTTTTTTTTTGTGTGTGTGCATACTGACAAACCCAAAAACAAACTGCAACGCTATATGTGCTCAACATTTCAACCTCTATTAGAGCGTCTGGACTTGCAATCGAGGCATCGTTGGTATCGCTGTCATCAGATACCGCTGGCGGAGGATGATAAACTTGTTTTCCCGGCCTTTCGGCTTTGTCGAAACAATTGGAGCACAGGACTTGAAGTAACCTTGTTGCATGTCTTGCATTATTCTTGGTGCCGCTTTTTAGAGTAGAAATCCAATACATTGATGGCTGAAAAGCTCTTATCCTGGTGCACTCTGAACACTCTTCACGTCATCGCGGAAGCACACTAGAGCATCGAGATTACACAAAACTTGCGCTGAGGCGAAAAAACTTTCCTCCATGCTAACACACACGTGCTAACACAGAATGTTTCGGCTTGGCTGCAGGCTCGGCTTGTCTTCGTACATCGGCTGAGCGCGGATGGCGCTCTGGACGCACAGTTGGTCGCATTTGCAGATTCACAATTTTTTTCTCTTCTATTTTTATAGCACGACTTATATTGTTAGCATACATTGTTATAAAATTGAAATATTATCCGAAGCTTCTTTTAAGGTTAGGACATCGCTTAGCCTGCTGAACCAAGGAACATGTAAAAAAAAAAAAGTTTAACATGCAGCGTCGCGTCGCCATGCCGCGCATTGTTTCACTTCTTCTTTTGTCAACGGCTATCTCTATGCCGGTTGTGGTCTCATGGCAGATGCATGGCAGTTCCGTTATTTTTATTATTCTATGGTGTCTGTGTTGTCGATTCCTTCGCAAGCATTGTGTGTCTGCAAGTTTTTCTTACCAGGGCCAGTGTACCCACGGCAGGTGCGGAAACATCGTACCGGGGTAGTCGACATGCAGCTTTTTTTATAACTTTTTAGCCGCACGAGTTGCTAACTGCGTACAGTAACATGATGACATGATCAAAGTGACATGACTAAAAAAAGCTTGTGCACTGATTGCCCAATATTTCACTTTAGGAAAAGTGGCCGGCGATATGCAACTTCCATGCAAGGTCAAATCATCTGTACAATTACGCATCACGCCCGAAAAACAGGGGTTGCATTTTTTAGACGAAGATTCGTGGAATGCAGTCATGCATGACATATTTATTTTTTAGTTGCAAGCAGCGCATGGGGCAGATGAGGGCAGTGCAATAACGGGGAAAAAAAAGGGAGGGGGGGGGGCGATGGGGGGGGCAAAGACTACGAGGGAATCAATAGCAGTCACGACAATGATTAATTTTTGCCGCTAGCAGTGAGGGGCTGTTGTGTGTCCTTTGTTGTTGTGAACACTTCCTAATTGCCAGTTTACTAGCACTGTCGAAGGTCGAGTTATTTTTGAGGAACGTGTCAACATAAAATCATATGAAACAAACGAGATGAGAACCTGTTCAGTCAACACGCTCCTAGAAAATATTGAATCACACATGCCCATTTATTGCTCGGTTGAGGAGCCATCTAGAGTTTGTTTCATGTTTTGTTTTGGCGTGCAGCAGACAGTTTTCAGCAATGCGTGCACAACTAGTGTTGTACTTAAGTAGCACACATATCGTGGTGAAGGATTCGCTCTCGGCGTGGCGCGTTCTCCACGATGGTCGAACCCACCACCTTCGCTGGCGTTCGTCCTCAAGCATCTTTTGAATTAAAATAGTCTTCTTCTTGAGAAGCAGGAGTCCGTGAATTCTGCCCGGTACATCATCACCGACGTGAGATCGGACGCGTTTATACTAAAGGGTCGATGAGAGTTATGGTGACTGAAGCAATCATGGTTACACCGTGAAATCTTCAGTGGTTTCGCCCAGCAGTAATCAAAGCGATAGTGTGTGTGAAATTTTATTCAAACTTCAACGACCGGTCGTCGTCCATGGTCCGCCAAGCAGCACGATCCGGCAAGCGCACTCGTACGGCGGTCCGTGCAATCGGAGAGCAGCTGCACCGCCAACGCCATCTAGCATACCTTCACCCAACCGCCATAGTGTACGCATGTCTATAGGACAGCGCCCTCTCGGAAACGAGACAAGAACTGGAGACGACGACACCATATCCACGGAGTGAATGATGATGAGCGGGCGAAGCTTCGGAGGTGCGTCGGTAAACCGGTAATCTTCCGCGAATTCTGCGCAGTACATCATCAACGACGTGAGATCGGGCGCATTTATACTAAAGGGTCGATGAGAGTCATGGCGACTCGCAGCTCACTTTAATTTTACATGTACGTTGTGAATTTTTTTATTGTTTAATCACGCACAGGAGACATCTCACACCGGCACTACCTTGGAGGTCGAAATCCAGTGCCTACTGGCTACTCAGAATGCATGGACAACCGAGGACCGCTGAGGTGATGCCATAAGGAGCATCGCCTCTAAATATATTCATCATATACAAGTACCGCCACCTAGCGGACATTCCAAGAACTAAACGAGAGGTGGCTACCTACAACATACATCGAGGACGCACGACCCACGGCTTAAGGAGCTTCGCACCTAAAACCTAAGAAAACAACCACGAAGAGTGCATCCCAACATGACCCAGTAGTATAGTGTGTAGAATCAAAAGTACCACTAACTGCGATTGTTGCCAACATCTCGACGCGAATCATTCTAAATTGAGTGATCGTTGCACAGCCCTGCGTATAAGAATTGAGTATATTTATCAAAGTGAATTATAATGACTGCAGCTGTGATTTTTCTTTGATACTTGATTAATTTAAAGCCCGTAAAAACATTGACTTATGCGGCTTTTTTATTTTGTGATTACATTGCCAGTCAGGCAACGTTTCGAAGGGCGGAGCCTCAACTGTCCGGCAAACCGGCAATGTTTGCTCTTTGTGTCTCGAAACGTCATATGCCGCATGCCAGACCATCCGGCCCAGCACGTCGCATCGCATGCAAAACCGCACCATCTGTCTCTCGCTTTATCGTTTCCCCGTTTCCAGATCAAGCATACCCGCATACATTTCCAGGCCTGTGCTATTTTCTCTGATGACAGCAGTCCATTCAGTGCTTCCAAAAGGACCTTCTGAGTCTGCTTTTTGGTGTTTAGCAGCCCAGAGAGAATCCCCTCTGGGTCCGCTGCCATACTGCCTGCCAGGCGACCTGTCACTCCCCCGACCGCCTGGATCGGGACGTGCGGCGATGTTGCTTCGGCCATCCCAGTCGGACGGAGGAGGTGTAATTGCAGAAGGGGGCATGACCGCTCCTTTCATCACACCGCGGCGCCTGCCTACTACCCCTCCATTCGTTTGCTACCTATGCGGGGCGGTTTGCAGTACCTTGAAGATATCGCTTCACAGAAACTGCAGGTTAGCTGTGCACACACCCCCCCCCCCCCCTCCCCCCACCCACACATAAAAAAAAAAAAAAAAAAAAAAAAAAAAAAAAAAGTGAAAGGATGGATGGTGGCTGTCGCAATATTTTTTCTTTTTCTTTGTGCGCCAGCCCCTGTCGTGATGATGGTGCCCGAAGTGAACACACCCGTGAGCCAGTTTTCAAGGAAAATGTTTAGGTGCTGTCAAGTGCACCATATCAGTAGAAAGCATACATGCGAGGGAGTGTACCTGATTTATTAAGGACTGGTAATTCCCACTCCAACTTTCGTCGCTTTTGTGGTATTTGGGGCTGCATATAGATTGGGTAACCAGGAAACACACCGGGAACATCAGTCCACTTCAGACGGCGTGTATTGGATGAATCAAAAAGTAGTCAGCACCCAAAAGATGTTATGAGCAGACGGCGTTACTGGCGGACCTGTTGTTTGAGGTGAAATCTTTTCTGGATATGGCTTTAAGCCACTTTTGTTGGATAGATTCATCTGCTGGAAACTCGTGGAAACTTAGACCGAGCTTTTTCTTGGTGTTTGACTTGCAGTACGACATGTTTCTGAAAAACACACTAAATTACACACGGAATGTGAATGCACATTAAAAAACAAATCACTCGCCTGAAGTGAACGTGATATGACATGAAAATGCATATTAAAACATGTGCTAGCGCAGGAAGCTATCAGCAGTGGTTCAGCCAACAAACCGGGAGATTAACTGTATGCACGCGATAATGGAAACGGAAATTGGGGGGACCCTTAACGGGAAACCGCTTAATTATCTGTTGGTTTGTTGGTTGAGCCAAACTTAATTATCTGTTGGTTTTCATAAGGTTTTCAGTGGAGGGCTCCGGCAATTTCGACCTGCTGTTCTCTTAACGTGCACTGTAATCGTACACTACATGGGCCTGTACCATTTTGCCTCTATCAAAATTGCACTGCCCTGGCCAACACCAAACAAGAGCACTTTTCTCCCTCATGTTTACCAAACGATTTGAGTGCCAGCGCGAGAGAAGGATTGTATTTTGGCAAAAGGGAGTCAACGATGGACCCAGATGACAACGTGACCTGGAGGTCTCGACCAGCTACGAGACGTGTGTGAAGTCATTTGCTGGAGATGCTGGATGGAGGAGGTCTGCTTCAGTGGAGTCGCCGCCCTTCCCGTCATCAATGACGGTGCTGCACAGTGCTACTCGGGCAGCTGCCACCGCCCTCGCTGGTTGTTGGCAGTGGCCATCAGCTTGGCGGGCGGATCGGGCGTCCTCGATCGTGTCAGTGCCTCCTCTATTTTTAGATGCCTGCTGCGTCGACCACTCCTGCTCACGTTGCTTTTCTGCGATGCTGCAACAATTCCGGTCTTCAGCATCTTCTCAACCTCACAAAGGCACTTCACATGTCCAGGATGTCATTGCAGCCTGCCGTTTGCTGAACAGCAAAGTCCAAAAAAAGAATTCTATTGGATCACTAGAGAACTTTCTTGTGAGAACTGAAGGTGGCACTCGTTCAACAGAAATCTTACACACTGCCTATTTGAGACGGTTGTAAACACTAGTGCGTGGTATGTTTCCTTGCTTAAAAAAAGTTGTCCTGTGAGCTGGCCTCCTTCAAGTCTTCTACATACTAAAAAAAAATAAGTTCAAGTCAGTGCAGCCTTACGTCTTCAGGGTCGGAAAATTCTTTCGCATGTTTTGGTGAATATGCTGTTGGCAATTGCCGACATCCATCAGCACAAACCACCTGTACACATTCGACATAAATTCCCCGGTCGGAGCTACATTTGCGAACTTTAGATCACAAGTGTCACCTGCCTGATCCTTCACGTAGCGCAAGGCGGCTGTGACGGGGCGAGAGCATTTGGATGGCTGTCCTCACTCCCATTTTTTATATGTTCGTGGGAAAGACGTGCTTCCTGGTAAGAAAGCAAACTGGCCTCATTGTAGAGCCTTGCTGCACCTTGTATAAGTCCTTGAGATATACAGAAGAGATTTTTTTATCCAACCTATTTCTTTTGAGAGGAACTGCGACCGGACAGTCTTGATTATATGGCTTTGATCAAAAGCCAGAAACAGTTGCCTTGAAGCATCAGTTGGGTGGGGTATCTGGGTTCGCGGTTGTCCTTGTGACTGCATTTCCATTGCTACAATGTTCATCTTATGATTGTCTGTCACTAACCGCAGAATGCGGTATCCCACTTTTTCGGTTTTCTTTATGATGAGCTTTATTGCCTTAGCAAGTAGCTCACGTGAACATCCTTTCGGAAAGAAGTACCCTACGGGAATATTAAACCTGCTATGCAGACCACAAAGCAGGAAACATAAAAGGGAGTCGGCAAGCTACAGTATGGAGTGAAACATTCTAATAGTACTTATGACCATAACGTTTGGGGCGTAATAACCCTTTCTCCACATGAAGCTCACTGTGTAACCCGTGTTGTGTCCCTATTGCTTGCGAATGATGACCGACGTGCCGTTGACGCATGCTAGCACACCAGGAATGTCACCATGTAACGCAAACCTCATCCTTGGCAGCCGGTGTGAAGGAAAAGCCCACCAACTTTCTCTGGGCAGACAATGAAATGAGGGCCTTCGTCACCTCGTGGACAATGTTGCTCGCAGCCGACCGCACCATGCCTATGGGCTCTTTGCGGCCAACGCTCCTCTGTAAGCTTCCGGTGGCAAAGAATCTAAGTGCGCACAACACCTTCCTGTCTGTGGAAAGGACACTGGCTCACTGGCATGCAATGATGGGGTCAAGTTCATTGCACAAACTACGCACTGTTTGTTTGTACGGACAAAAATGCTGCCGAAAATGTTCTTCAGTCAACTCTACAAATGCATCATCTACCTTGTGTCGTCGTCTCTGCACGACTGCAGCAGGCTCACAGGTGACACAAAAAGGCACGGCAGGGTAAGCTAAAGTCATTTTCTCCCAACTGTTGGGAGTTCCGAATTGGATTGAACCGGATACGAAAGCCACTGTCCTGAGCGCTTACATCTTAATCCAATCCAAGCCGTCTGGTAGGGTTTGTATCGGACTGGACTCAACATTCGTTTCGTTGCGTTCAAAGACACAGAATGATTAACAGCAGCATGATGTAACGGCTCACCTGACAATTAACGTCATGGCCTTCGTCACAGCTTACATTGAGCAGTCGCGTGCGGCTCGATAGAGCGGACCGCCCTTTGTTCCATTTTGGAACACATACAAGATTGCGCTGAAGATCACATGTGCAGCTTCGAAATAGGTAACTTATCTAACGAGAACTGTGATTCTCCTTTACGAATATCGCTTGGACAGGTGCCATAAGGGCAGTGATCAAGGAGTTCGTAGTGTGTGAGGCATTAGTACATGGGCATGGTTGCCATTCCCTGAGCTTTATTCAGCAGCGTGGTGTGATGTGGTGCAAGCTCCCCCAGCTCTTCAGGATGCTTGTGTTTGCACCAAGAATTTGGTCCTGGAGGGCTATAGTTGTTGCTGCTGGGGCCATTGCTAGAACAGCAAGCATTGAAAATAAGGGGTCCATTTGGGCGGTGGACGTTCTTACGGACACTGCCCAAGTTTGGTGCTTGTAACAGCTCTGTCGTTGTAGGTCTAAAGTTTCTGTGTGGTTGCATCTTCGAGTTTTTCCGCCTGGTGTCTCTTTCCGCAAGGTAGTGCCCAAGCACTTTGCAGCGTGGCTTGTACGTTCTGTCTTGATGACAGTGTCCGTGTATACCCTTGCTTTACGGACAGCATTTATAGGCCTCTGTTCCCATTTGCTAAGGAAGTTAGTAAAAAGTAAAACACAGTGGGGTGTTGTATGACAATGTCGTCCGCCATATATGCACTGCTGCTGAGTGCTCCATCGCGTGAGATGATCAGTCCGTGTTTTTTTTTTTTTTTTTTACCAGCGGACTTTGTTAAAGTGGCACGGGCCGTACGTCCGCGCATCCTGTCTGTTCCTATGCTAACAAACGGGTTGACCATCCTTCGGGCGCCATCTTGAATCGTACAGCGTGCCACCTATAGTTCGTGGGCATTGCGAATACTCTCACCTTTACGTGGCTGGCGGGGTTCTTGTGCTACTGGAAGCTGTGGAGGGAGCCTTCGGGGTCGCCACTGCCCCTTCTGCCACCGCAGCCTTAAGCTTCAAGATGGCAGCTCTTATCTCAGATTCCACCCCAGGTTCATCCTCCAAGTTCGGAAACTGCCGCCGACTTGCAGGCACTCGGAAGCTCCACCGTGGCTATGGTCTCCTCGCGCGTGAATGCGATGGCAGGAGGCTCTGGCCAGTTGGAAGTCTTGGAGGCTCGGGTCCACAACTGCCCATCTTCAACGCCCAATTCAGTGGCAACCTTCTGCTTGCCATGTGTCCTGGAACTCTCCTGATCAGCTTTTCCCCAGGCCTTTTTCTTAACCTCTGGGCCCACTTGTCTTCGTCTCATTGGAGACTTGAGCTTTCATGTTTACAAGTGGTTGGTCCTTGGGAGTTCCATGTTATTCTGATTGGATCTCTTCTTTTAGCTTTCTAACTACTAAGAAGAAGTTTGTGCCATCCGTCCTCATGCTTCAGAGTAGGACTGTGATAGATGGAAGAGTCGTGATTCAGCGTGTGAACGGCTGAACTAGGGGAAAACCCACGCAATGGTGATGGGCAAGCCTGAACTCCATGTCCACTTCTGCTAAATTTGCCCCATACCTGTTTGCATAGGCAGCTGGTAGTCATCTCCCATGCAGTTCCAAATGACACTGGTTTGAGCTATAGAGCCTGGCCTCTCCTAGCCCAGTTGCTGCTTTTAAAAGAAAAATAAACGCTCTCAAGGAAATAAAGAACATAAGGAATTTATGTTCCAAGAGAAAAAAAAATGAAAAAGACAAGGCAAAGAGAGAAACACATATATTAAGTCAAACTGGAGTTCACATCACTGATGCCCAAAGAGCACGTCCACGTCGTTGTCAACGTCTTCAGTGGACGGTGCATCCAGTTGCTGACAGCACTGAACCGACAAACACAGTAAAGTTCGGGCTATACTCGGGGACAACTTTCTGTGGCAATGAAGCGAAGGCTACAGAGCCAAAGTGGGCGTGTGCCACCGCTGAAGAATATAATCCCACAAATGCGTCCGTGTTTTCCGCGTGAAAATCATAAAAAACAACATTACTTTATTTTCTACGGGATGCTGTTTATGAAGAGACGCTGCACGCACCAAGGAGATATTCATATTTGTTTTACTTTATGCAATGTCATTTCGCGTTTTTGCCCGTCTGAAAACGTTGCACGCTTTTACGTGCACCTCAGAGTCAAAATGGCGTCTTCGTCTTTAGGTGAGCGCTCGTCGCCCTCCAGCTATTCCGACGACTCGCCGAAGGAGCTTGTGTCGAATTTCACTCACAAATCGCTGTCTAAGCAGACGTAGCAAATTGTATGGAACGTTGTTATTCGAACACGGCCGTCATTCGAAACGCGAGCCGCACCGGACTACTTGGCGGAGGAGTACATGTGCAGTAGCTCCGCCCCCGTAGCTTTCCCTTCATTGCCACAGAAAGTTGTCCCCGAGTATAGTTATCAACCTTTCACGACACAAGGCCGTAGGTTCTTGATCAGGACGCGTTAGAACAGCCACGGACAGGGTTGGTGCTTTCTCGTGATGCCCCCGTCCTGTGCCGCCTTTGTTCTGGGCATGTGCATGGCTCCCGTGTTGTGGCTTTTCAAGTGTATGGTCACCCCACAGAGGACACAAACTTGCACTCTTCATGGATCCTGCACCCGGGTGCCCTGTGACCGCGTGTCGGCCTCCGCAACAGTATGGCTACGAAACAGCCACAGCATGTGGTCTAGCGGCATTTCACGCTGCTCCTGCCTCCGCGCTTTCCACGGCATGTTGCTAAAAATAAATATTGATGCTTCCTGGTCGCATTGATGCATCCAGGTAGCCACAGCATCTAGCTCCCAAAACTTTTGCAGTCTGGTTTGCTCTTTGGCATTGCTTTCCAAACCAACTCGACAAACCAACTCGCCCAGTCTTCAACACTTGCGTTTCCAGACCATTCTTTAAAATGCAGACATTTGTCGCCATGGTCAAAGAGCTGTTGAGACTGAATGGACCCTGGAATGTCCAACCAAACTGTGTGTCATTAGCTGCTTAGCCATTGTCGTCTGCATGGCGGCCGGACTCGGCCTGACAGGAATTTCCACAAATGATCTGCTCCAATCAACAGTGCGATTCCAGGAACAGCTGGCATTCCTAGATAAAGGGAACTTGTCAGTGATAAGGCCTCCATTATCCTTAAATTTCTGTAGAAAAGCATGGTCAACTGGAAATATACAACGTCTTTGCATATGAAAGGAACTTCTACGGCCTTAATGGTCATTTTCCTGTTACTGTACTGGTTCTGTAAGCGCAGTTCAATGATGTAGAACATTTACGTTTTCGCAGCCGTCACTTTGAAAGTGTTGAGGTGAAAGTACTTATGTTCCAAAACACACAGGTTAAGAATCTTAGAGATGCCTTCCTTAATGAATGTCTTGACTTTTGTCGTCAAGTACATCACGGATGTATCCGCATTCGCTACCACCAATGGTTCAAGTGCTGAAGGTCTGCAGAGCTTCTTTTAGCGGCCAGCATGTGCGTTAGTTGTGGTGACTTCTTTTACAACTTCTTGTGGATAATCATTCTTTGCTTTCTCCCAGTCGTGGTTGCACACAGAAGACAAATTACGTTTGTCGCAGTGGATGCACTTTACTTTTCTTTTGCATTCTTTTGACTGGTGGCCCCGTAATGTACAACAGAAGCAGCGCCAGACTTGTGCCAATTTGTCCGTCTTTTCTTCTAGCGGGAGGTGCACTGAAAAGAACTGTCCGGTTTCATCAACTCGCAGAAGAAAGACCTTGCATGCACCAGCTGCGTGGGCCTAACGTTGTCGGTTGCTTCGCCCGGTGTGGCATTCCACTGCTAACGTGGCACTCCGGCGATTGTGTTGGGTGGCTCGCTTCCAAAGGACCTTGCAACCGGAGCGCCCATACTTGCTGGCCGCGGTTGCTGCATCTTCGAAGGAGCCTCCTCTCGAGAGACCGCCGTCGAGTTTGCCGGCCACTTCTGGACACCCGCGTCTCTGGCAGTAGACCTGAACGCCCGTCGCTCCCGTCGCTGGTGCAGGTGCTGGCGACGCGACCTTCAGCTGCGGTGTCCACGCAGACAAATCCCAGCTCACTCGCCTTTGTCCTTTTTCGGCTCGTTGCACATGTCTCGAGCTCTTTGGAACATTCCGAGCATGTGCCCGTGCTACTTCGAACGCTCGTCGTCTTTGTTGTCTTCCAACCTCATGGCTGTTGCTCATGACAGTACGACACCATAGGTGCTATGAGTGGGACATTTTGGAATGATCCCATTGACGTCAAGAGTCCCAAGTAAAATTGATCACTAGTTGTCAAACAAGTTGCAATAAAAAAATGAACCTTCTGAGCATTGCAACCCGTAATAAAATGCTGCTTGTCCATTTCTGTCTGATTCATGGAAAAAAGAAATGCTTGGCATTACCATGGGGAATGGCGCGAGTGGTTCAAAACTGAGGAGGAGGGCAGCCATGTTTCCCGCCTCGCCGACTTGAAGACGAGCCGCCATCTTGGCGTGACCCGATAGACAAAGAAAGCGCGCCTTGTTGCCCCGCAGCGGAAAGCTGCTGTACGGAATGCGGAGCGAACTGCTCCAATTGCGAGCGAACGAGCTCGTCCTCCCAAGCAATGGAAATGGCCTTGGCTAGAGTACTAGCAGAACCTTTTTGAAGCAGACGGCAGCGGACGCTTTGCGACGCAACGCCGGTGAAAAGCTGATGCCGAATCATTTCGCTCTCGAGCGCATCGAAGCCGCACGGCGCAGCGAGAGTTTGCAAATTTGTGATGAAATCGGCGACTGGTTCACCTGGGCATTGTCTTCTTTCTTGAAATTTGAGTCTTCATCGCAAGTCGCGTCTTTGAAGTGGAAGTCGAATAATGGGACGGCGTCCTTGAAAACATCGCCCGACGCTGGTGTTGCCGACGCGTTAGCGGCGTTCAAAGTGTAGTGAAGTTTCAGCCCGGCGTGGCCCAACCCGTTGCGCAGCAGGGCTTTGGGACACTCGGGCTTGCTGGCGTCCTCCCTGGGCCGCGTCCGCGTATGGCTGGAATATCAATTTCCAATCGGGCCACGGGATTGGAGGGTCCCTGGGCGAAGACAGAAATAAAGGAGGCGGAATAGCAGACACCATTGCAGAACAAGCAGACTGAGCACTGAAGGGCCAGAAAAGAAGTAACTGACGCCAGTAGAAGTCTCTTCAATGAAAGAAAAGAAGCGGCGGCTTCACGGGAATGAAGTAGAAAAACGCCACGTTCACCATGCTGCGAAGCAGAAGAACAAAGGCGAGTAGGCTTAGTGGCGAAGACAAAGGCGGGCAGGCTTAACGTCAACAGGCCTTGCGAGCAGAAGAAAGAGTACCGTATCTTCCGGTCTATAAGTCGCACCCCCCCTCAAAATGGCAGTTTTTCCGAAAAAAAAAACATATATAAGTCGCACCGGTGTACAAGATGCACCTGCTCACCCGGCCACCGAGTGTCGCGTCGTGAGAAAGCACTGCGAAAATTCATGCTTGAGGCGGCCGTCGCTTTTGCAAGTTTCCAGCTGTTGGCAGACACGTGTGCGAGCGCTTCCCAACATACATAAAAACAATATTTTCAGTCAGAAATATTTTTATTATTACGATGGCTAGGCAGCGTTTCATCAAATCCATCGAAGTCGTCTTCTTCCGAGTCGCTCACGAACAGCGCAGCTATTTCTCGTTGTACTCCCGGCACATCACTGTCATCCTCCGACTCGCTTGAATCCGACTCTTCAACATCGGCCACGCAGGCGATCAAACCGGCCTTGCGAAAGCCCGCCACAATGGTCTTGTCAGATATTGAATTCCATGCTTCACTCACCCATTTTGCCACTTCGCCAAACTCTGCGCGTCTCATGCGCTTGTTGTTATTCACAGCGGTCCTGGCTTGTTCCAGCGCTTGGCGGCGAGTCACGGTGCCATCAGATGAGGCTGTGATGACGGCGGCTTTGCGCCGAAGTTGCCAGGAAGGGCAGCGCGGTTCAGTAGCTGCGTGTTTCCCATTGCAGTTGATGCAGCGCGGGCTGTCAGCTGGACACGGTCCTGGTGCATGGGTGACGGCGCAGCGTAAGCAGCGTTCATCACGGGAGCAGGTGGCCGTGGCGTGCCCGTAGCGACCGCAACGGGAACATTGAAGAGGCCTTGGTAGGCGCGAACGAACCGGGTGCTTGTGCTTGAACAGCAGGATTTCTTGGGGTACAGTTGTGCCCTCAAAAGTAAGAGTTAGGCATTTGCCTCGGCGCACACCGGACACAAGAGGGACTGGTGAAGCGATGTTTGCCGCGAGATCCTCGAAGTCGATGTGTGGGTCAACTCCGAAAACCATGCCGACGCAGGTGTTGTGGGCGATTAGCTTGGACTTGACCTTTACCTCGCAGATCGTCCCGACCTGAAGTAGGGCAGTTGGGTCGGAGTCAGGAGCCAAGTCCACGGCGAGCAGGTTGCGGCGAAAGTTCACCCGGACATGTCGGGTAGCAGGGAATCCCGAGAGAAACCCGGCAATAGCATCTCTTGACACGGCTAGGAAGTTTGATTTCCTCCCAACCGGGCGAAATAGGATCGTGGCTTGCGGTTGTCGAAAAGGGCCGCTCCTTTCGAGACGCTCTCGCCGGCAACAGCCGGACCAATTCGGCAGCGGCCCTATCGCCTCCACTGAGTGCCGCTACTACCGCCGACGACCCGAGGGACGCTGCGCTCGCCGCACTTGCTGCGGCACTTAGTGCAGTGCTGACGTTGGTTCCAGTGGACTGTCCTGCTCGTGGAATGTGCGCCGCGGCTCTCGCCGCTCACAATGCCATCGCCACCGGTCAGGATTAACTCACTGGATACGACGCCCACTGCGAGGTCGACTGGACTTGCCACGTGAGTGCGGAAGACCTCTTTTTCTTCTTCTTGTCGTTTGTTTACATCCGGCACACACTTCGTGCATTCACTGTTTTCCTCCGACCTTCTCGGCGGCTTTTCCCGATGGCTGCGCATTGCGTGGGGCTCGCGCTGTCACGGTTTTCGGACCCGAAATGAGAGCGCATTCTTATCTCTCTCGATCTTTTTTCTACCTCTATCTTTTATTCCCCTTCACCCCTCCCTGTGTCAGCCTGTTGAGGTGACCTTAAATGAGACAGTCACGGGCTGACACTTATTTCTTCACCTTTTCCTTAATAGTCACTACGCGTCTCATGCGCCCTTTAGTAAAGCTGTGTTCTCCCTCCGACATCCATGATTCACACAAATGTTGGAGGACAGCCTTAAAGCTGCGGTTTACAGAAATGTCGAGCGGCTGAAGAATCTTGGTCATGCCGCCGGGTATAATCACAGGCATACAATTCTTCGAACCGATCTTTTTTTTTTTTTTTTCTTTTTTTTTTTTTTTTGACAACGTCGGTGATATGTGCCCGTATACTGTCCATCACCAGCATTCCTGGCTTCACGTGGAAGAATCTGTCGGGTCGACGTGAAAAACAGCGGTCAAGCCACACAACCATCATTTCTTCATCCATCCAACCCTTCGTGTTCGCCTGAATCACCACTGTTGGAGGGAAAATATCCTTCGGCAAGGTTTCTCGCTTAAAAGTAAGCATGGGAGGCAGCTTGGTGCCGTCAGCGCAGCAGGCGAGCACAACGGTGAAGTGGGACTTCTCGTGGCCTGTTGTCCTCACCGTGACAGTTTTCTGGCCTTTCTCGGCGACGCTTCTCCCAAGCGGAATGTCGAAGGTCAACGGCACTTCATCCATGTTGACGATGTGGCTCGTGCTGACGTTGTTCTTCGCTACTTCCTCCCTCACGAATGAGCTGAAGCGTTCCAGCTGCGTCTGGAAGTCGTCGGGAAGCTTCTGGTACACTGTAGTGCGGGCTCTCATTACCAGCTGATTCCGTCGCATAAAGCGGAAACACCACGATGGACCACCATTGAACCCCACAGCGTTAGTCTTCGCCTTCAGGTGCAGCTGCACTGTTGACAGGCCCCTTCCTTCGGCTTGCTCTTGCAGCACCCACGTTCGCAGGCTACGCTCGAGATCGGGCCAGTGTGCCTTCTTGCTGCGGTTCGCCTTTTTGTCAACTTCATTGTCCGGAGAACGCTGTGGGCTTTGCGCCATTCCCGGATCATTTTTTCGCCGACATCGAATTTCCTCCCTGCAGCACGATTTCCATGTTCTTCGGCAAATCAACTGCGCGCAGCTTGAACTTAGCGTCGAAACTTCGCCGACTTTGCTTTCCATGTGGCGCCATGGTTAGAAGCACAGATATTTGGGCGAGTTGTCGCGACTCCAGGTCCTGCAGGTCTCATTATTGTTAGCTGGCCCCCCGTCTCGGGATCCATCCTCCAAAAAGTCAAAAGAGGTGTCCGTAAGAACGACAAAGATTTATTTACATGGTTAGTAACTGAGAAGATGACATAAAATGATCAAGTGAGTAACAGTTGAATAATTACTTGAAGAATTACTGCAGCATTACTGACTTCATACAAAATGTCCTCGGCTTATATAGCGCCGCGTTGCCAACCCTGGGCGCATTGTCCGCATCTCCAGCCAATACGGCGCTTGATGACCTCGACGCTCCACCCGCGAGGGTGGGGAAAGACACCACAATGCAAGTGGAGAGGGCACAGTCCAAAACGATGCCCAAATATGGTCACAAAAACACAGCACCAAGGTTTTGCGCACGACACCAAGCTTTTGCACGCGACTGAAGATCTTGGTTTGGGCTGGCTCCAGGGACTCTTCCGGCCAGGGGCTTGAGTCTAAAAGCGGAGATGGGGGGAGGGTTCTTCATCTTCGAAAAGACGGGCTCCCTAGGACTCGTATTAAAACTTGCCTCTCTGCGCTCGTGCAGAAGATTGTCTTCAACCAGGCCACCCCATGCAGCAGGTGCTACGGAGAGAGTGGGAGTGAAGGGTGCTCGACTAATCCCTCGTCGTTTTGCACCTGCTAACTTCCGTGACTTCGCTCCTAGGTGCAGCGACAGTTGGACCAGTCTCGCTGTCGCCCCAAACAGCATATACCTCAGTGGCCTTGACGACTGCTTGGTTCCCCATGGCCTGCTTGAATGCCTCTTGTACGACTGTTTGCAGTTGAGGTCACAATGGCCTTTCCTGTCTCATTGGTTTTCTTTGTGCAGAACCGGTCGGTTGACACCCTTTGTTCACGCCAGACAGGGAGATAGCCGCGCCTATCTCAACTGCCCATACTTGCTTGGAACGTGTCAATGAACTGTTTGTCAGGTTCGCAGCTGCCAGAGGAATTCGACGCCGATGATGGTCGTTGCACCGCCTACGTCTGGGCGCTCTCGTGATCGCCTCCTTTACTTGGGGTAGACGAAAATTTGTATAAGAGGGCAAGAGGTACTGACGAATATGTCTGGCTGGTCATGACCTGAATAACATGAAAATCCTGTCGCGTACGTTGTCAAACCCTTTCCTGAAGACACGTGTGGCACATGCCCTTATACAGTTGAATCCCACGACCACGAAATTGACGGGGCGGGTGAAAAAATTTCGTTGTCGCGGAAATTTGTTGTCGCGATATGATGACATATATACGTGACACGTGACTCACTTACTGGAAAAACAAGCTTTAATGCCAAAAATCGGTCAACTTGGCCTGTTTCTGCTTCTTGCCATGTGATGGCACAACACGACTTTCGCACGCCGCCAGCAGAGCCATTGCTTGTTCATCGTCCTGCGCCCCGATGCAATGCCTGATGACGTCGAATGCGTCCAGCGCCGACGAAGTCGATGGTAGGGCGGGATCGCGCTGTGCGGTTATGTCATCTTCGTTCGACGAAGCATATCTTCCTGGACTCTCTTTATAATGTCTTTGTCAGACATTTCCTCACGCACGACCACGTCCGAGTCGACTTGGATGAACTCGCTGAGATGAACATTGGCAGGCACATCACTTTTGTGCAGGTCTGCCCATGAGACTGCAATGTCTTCGTCTAGTAATCCATCCTCATCGTGATCTGCGCCGTCATCGCTCGTTTCAATCGCAGAATCCAAACTCTCGGCCCACTGCACAGCGAAGCAGGCATGGCGAAAGCAGTTAGCGACTACAGAGCGCCATGAACAGGTCGATTTTAGTTTCGCGACACAACCAAGTGTTCAAAATCGGCCTTTGAATGAGCTGCTTGTGGTACGATTTCTTCACGCTTTGAGTGACCCCTTGGTCAAGTGGTTGAATGATGGATGTGCAGTTCGGGGGCAGAAACTTGAACTGCACGTTCTCGAGCTCCACATCCTCAATGGCATGCACAGAACAATTGTCTAAAAGCAGACAAACTTTTTGCCCTTGTCTGCCCATGTCCTGGTCTAATTCCTCTGCCCACTCTCCAAAAATAGCACGGGTCATCCATGCTCGGCTGTTGGCCATGCACTTCACTGGAAGGCGCCGATTTCCCTTGAAGCACCGTGGTTTTGCGCTTTTGCCCGTGACCAGAAGTGGTCGCTTATCTGAGCCGTTCATATTGGCGCACAGTAGGATGGTGATCCTTTTTTTGCTGTGCTTACCTCCCTGACAGCGCTGACCCTTAAAATCCACAGTCTTGTTGGGAAGCATCTCGTAGAACAGCCCGGTCTCGTCAGCATTATATATGCCCGACGGTGCGTAGTCCATCAAAATGCTTCCAAGGCTGGCCAACATCCATGCGGCGCCGCCGTATTTATCCGCCGAAGCAGCTTCACCGCACAAAACTTTGCCGATGACCTTGTGGCGACATTTGAACCTGTTAAGCCAACCTACGCTGGCCTTGAAATCGTCGATGCCGAGCGCACACGCAAAATCCAGCGCTTTCTGCTGCACAATATCACCGCTAAGGGCGATTTTCTTGGCCCGTGTCTCCATGAACCAGGTGTAGACAGCCTTGTCCAAGGCTTCGTACATTGGCTGGTTCAACTTCTTGCGTTTCGCCGACGTCCCTGAAGCGAGCGCTTTGATTACAGCGTCCTTGCTCTTCAATATAGTTGAAAGAGAGCTCGCCGCAATCCCAAACTCTTCAGCGATGAGCGCCTTCTTCTTCCCTGCGTCAACCTCTGCGATAACGTGAGCATTGTCTTCGAGGGACAAAAACTTGCGCTTTTTCGCCAGCTGAGACATGGCTGACACCGCAGTGACCGCAGCTCGGAAATCAATGACCGATAGGCCTGCGATCGTTCGTTGTGCAGTCCACCGGAAGTCTGTCGCCCAAACGCCTAGTCGCACTCTATCGGAATTCGCACGCAATGTCAATGAAATCAGTCTAACAGACTTCATAAGAACGGTTAAAAATATTAAAAAATAAAATTAATGCTTGTTGTTCGTACGCAGACATGATTCAACATGTTTCCTTTGAATCTACACGAGAGGGCGTTTGTGTCCCCATCACCACAAGCCATCATCATCATCACCACCATACCGCTGCATGGCGGCCTTCCGTTTTTGTTTACGTTGCACGACAAGTCCCCTTTGCGCACAATATGTCTGCCCCGTGCAGCTTCTCATGTGCTTTTCTTTTATATTATAAAGGGCGATGGTTTCGCAAGGCATTAAAACACTTTTAAGAATTTAATAAGCTGCAGTTTTGATCATTTTTGCTCGTGGTCGTTCCACAAAAACTTTGTTGAAGTGGAATCGCAGCCGTGAAGAAGTTCGTGCTGGAGGGAACTTCGAAGCGTTATACCCTATGGGACTTCGACGGGGAATGAGAAAACCTTCGTTGTGGCGAAAATTTTGTTCAAGCGGACTTCGTTGTGCTGGGATTCGACTGTACTATGGGCCACGCTATGTGGGTATGGGCCACAGGGGTTTGACAATTTATATCTACCCAGGAACGGCGAGAACAGACATTAGTCATTTAAATGTGAGAGCGTTAAGAAAAACTGACGTCGGCAGCGTTGACCCGACGAGTGCAAATAATAAATATCAGGGTCCCAGCAGGAATCGAACCCAAGCAATCTGCGTGGCAATCAAGTATTCTACCACAGAGCCACACCAGGTCTTGGAACTGCTTTGGAAAAAGACCCTATGCAGGCGTAATGTTGGTGAAACATCAGTTGTAGTTGCAGTGTTGGCTATCTAATTTTATAAACATTACATATCGACTCTTATGAGGCAGGCGTAATGTCAAGTTAACGTCAATTGTATACTTAAGCGTCATCTACTGTAGTTGGTCCACGAAGCACTATCCAGGGCTACCATCCTCGCAAACACAAATGCTACATATCAGCTTACCGCTTCTGGAGTTGGTAATACCCATGTTTCTTTTGACATCATTATGCAACTGTAAACAACTGGTTATATGAAACATATGCGACTGTTCAACACATGTCTGTGTGTAGAAGATTTGTACATATCTTTAACGTCATTTCGTGACATTTCGCTCAATAAAAATATTACAACCCAGTCACCTTGCCTCCGCATGCTTCGCATAACATCGATTCCCATGGTACTTGGGATCTGCCAATCTTTTTCATATTTCAGTAAAATAGCCAGCATTGAAAATTAAAAACATCATTAAAATAACAGCTAAACGACCTATACACTTTAAATGCCAGTTCATGTGGCATAAATGAGGTCTAAGCTGATAACATGGTAAATGTAATCACTCACACGTCAAAGACGTCTCGGCAGAAGTTAGTAATCAATATGATATCGAACTAATCTCACACACATTTCACCAAAATAGTCTGCTTGTCAAGTGCAAGTATAAAGCTAAATCAGACATGCATAGTGCCAGTACTTGTGGCATTGTCAATATGCTAGTATGCAGCTAGTAAGGAAGCTGCATACTAGCATACTAGGATGATCGTATATACAGCTTGTTTTTGGTTTTGTTTAGGCCCGCTGGATGGTCGTATGGTGCAAGTTCATTGTTTTTAGTTTCCCAACGACATTTCAGAGCAGCTTCCGAGCAGTTACTAACAAATATTACACTTTGGTGCAGCATGGAGCAGCCTTCCTTTTTTGGAGCAGTTTGGAGCAATTTGAGCAGCGCCTCCATTACTGCAGTTTCTCCATCTCTGCATGAAGCCTTGCATTGTTGGGGGAACAACCTATCCAAGTACTCCTGCCTCGTTATCGTCGGCACTTCGTTGACGCATCCACAGGCCCGATTCCTTGGCGACTCATGATGAGTCATTCGAGGAGGTTATCCTTGTGGCTTGAGCATTGCAGTTTTTGGGCTGTTAGCTTGTCAACCACTTGTTTCTTGACAGAGGTGATCGTGCTGCTGTTGAGTGACATAAGGAGGCTTTCGATAATGGTGGCTTCCGAGCCCTAGGGTGGTGCTCGGTGTGGTGGTGTTCTATTTAGTGTTTAATCTTCCTGTTGTAATTCTCTCGGAAGGGGGACAATGCCCCTCCCCCCACCCCTGTGCGCACACCTACGGTTTTCATTAAACGATTGTTAAATGTATGTAAATTTCGGGCATGCTTTTGCGCAAGAAACCCATACACGCCAAAGCCAGCCCAGTCAACTGCGTCAGTATCATGTAGCTGTGGTCATGGCATGTCCAACGTAGTATCATTCGTGCAAAGTGGTGCTGCCTTCGGTTCATGTGGCTTCTTCTCAGGCAACTCTTCCTTCTGTTCGAGGGATAACCATGTGGGCTTGTTGTTGTCCGGCAACAGCGAAAATTGCAAACAGTCTGTAGAAGATACAGCTTGCGTGAAAGGAGACGTAGGGCTACTGAACACAACAGCATTAGACATTCTTGGTAGCACCTTCTGCAGGCATCGTATGACAATACCAGTGCCGAAATGGTGGATTTCCTTGTGAAGAAGCCATGTCATTCATAGAACCAATCTGCTGCTCAGGCAAGGGAGGCGCTCGTGACGTTGATGCTCCGGCTGCAGAGAGTGGCTGACTCGGAAAAACGGAGGCATGCTCCATTGTTCGGTCGAGTTGGGTTCAAAATGCTTCCATTGTATCTTCCCTGTCGTGTGTCAATTTCTCCTACGACTGCTGCCCATATTCCTTAATACCTCCAAAACGCACAACTCCATTGTGTATGCACACCAGAATGAAAGCACAGTTTTGCGACGACAAACGGCTCTTGCGCAGAAACACATGGCACTAATCATTACCGTGGACATGTCGGACGTCAGCGAGCTCGTACACAGTTTTCCAGATGCCCTCATTTAATTGTTAAATTGCTATTTATGCAAGCTTGGGTATTATACTGATAAATTGCTACGATGCGCGAGTAAAAATGGCAGCTACATTTTGGAGTGAAACATTCTAATGGTACTTAGGACCATAACGTTTGGGGCGTAATAACCCTTTCTCGATATGACGCTCACTGTGTAACCCGTGTTGTGTCCCTATTGCTTGCGAATGATGACCGACGTGCCGTTGACGCATGCTAGCACACCAGGAATGTCACCGTGTAACGCAAACCTCATCCTTGGCAGCCGGTGTCAAGGAAAAGTCCACCAACTTTCCCCGGGCATACAATGAAATGAGGGCCTCCGTCACCTCGTGGACAGTGTTGCTCGCAGCTGACCGCACCATGCCATGGGCTCTTTGCGGCGAACGCTCCTCTGTAAGCTTCCGGTGGCAAAGAATCTAAGCGCGCACAACACCTTCCTCTCTGTGGAAAGGACACTGGCTTGCTGGCATCCAATGATGGGGTCAAGTTCATTGTACAAACTACGCACTGTTTGTTTGTACGGACAAAAATGCTGCCGAAAATCTTCTTCAGTCAACTCTTCAAATGCATCATCTACCTTGTGTCGTCATCTCTGCACGACTGCAGCAGGCTCACAGGTGACACGAAAAGGCACGGCAAAGTAAGCTAAAGTCATTTTCTCCCAACTGTTGGGAGTACCGAATTGGATTGAACCGGATACGAAAGCCACTGTCCTGAGCGCTTACGTTTTAATCCAATCCAAGCTGTCTAGTAGGGTTTGTATTGGACTGGACTCTGCATTCGATTCGTTGCGTTCAACGACACAAAATGATTAACAGCAGCATGACGTAACAGCTCACCTGAAAATTAACATCCTGGCTTTCGTCACGGCTTACATTGACCAGTCGCGTGCGGCTTGATAGAGCGGACCGCCCTTCGTTCCATTTTGGAACACATACAAGATTGCGCTAAAGATCACGTGTGCAGCTTCGAAATAGCGAACTCTTCTAAGGAGACCTGTGATTCTCCTTTACGAAAATCACATGGACAGGTGCCATAAGGGCAATGGTCAGGAGTTCGTAGGCACTAGTACATGGACATGGTTGCCATTCCCCAGGCTTTTTTCAGCAGTATGGTGTGATGTGGTGCAAGCTCCCCCAGTGCTTCAGGATGCTTGTGTTTGCACCAAGAATTTGGTCCTGGAGGGCTATAGTTTTGCTGCTGGGGCCATTGCTAGAACAACATTGAAAATAAGGTGCCCGTTTGGGCGGTGGACGTTCTTACGGACACTGCCCAAGCTTGGTGCTTGCAACAGCTCTTTCATTGTAGGTCTAAAGTTTCTGTATGGTTGCATCTTCAAGTTTTTCCACCTGGTGTCTCCTTCCGCAAGGTAGTGCCCAGGCACTTTGCAGCATGGCTTGTACGTTCTTTCTTGATGACAGTGTCCATGTATACCCTTGCGTTACGGACATCATTTATAGGCCTTGCTGTTCCCATTTGCTAAGGAAGTTAGTAAAAAGTAAAACACAGTGGGGTGTTGTATGACAGTGTCCTCCGCCATATGTGCACTGCTGCTGAGTGTTCCATCGCCTGACATGATCAGTCCATGTTTTTTTTAACAGCGGAGCTGTTAAAGTTCTTCGTTGCACTGGGTGGGGCGAACAGAAATGAACTGGCATGCGCTCGCTTCGTACTCCTCTTCATCATCTGCTTCGCTCCCGCAACATGTGCGCAGATTTGCCCAGTCGTGGAATGCTATAAATATGATAAGCGAGTTTGTTACGTGGCTAAAAAATCACATGACAAAAAATCATGTAACATTACATAATACCAGCTGTGTTACACGAGTGCACGTAACAGACACAAGACAATAGACACTGCACATCAGGGGAAAAGATATGTCCAGGTACCATGCAGGTTCTTTGGCCTAGCAAGGTGAGGATACGTTCCCCTTCCTGGATGGCCTGGACATACATCAAGAAGAATACACATACTAAAACAGTCAGTCCGGTCAGTCACCAGATATAGTCGTCCTTGTAGACAGGAGGTCCTTTTGGCAGAGGAACTTCAGAACTGGCATCACTTGAGGCCAGAGTGTTCATTGACAAGTGACTACTTTGCTGGTCAGTCTGGCATTAGTGAACATGGCTGTTCCTTTCACTTTTGAAGTCTTCATGGGGAACAGTGTTCGTTAGAGCGAGCTCATAATAGCTATGCATTGGTGTCTGTACAGCTGCTTGGCTTTGTGCGTTGACTGGGATGGAACATTGGCAGTGTGTGCAAGATATCTCCGTCATGCTATACCACATGTGTAATCCTGCTGCGCAGTGTGATACTGTACACTGCCTAGGATGTTCAACGCCGAAGGTTTGTGGGGAGCCTCTGTAATCATTACCTGGGGGGCGCGGTTGTTGATCAGGGTTCACACGAATGCACATGGTCCACTCTGCCACCGGCCTGCATCCATGGAAGATTTACATCACAGTTCGCGAAATGTGAACACAACTATGCCGAAATGGCTGGGATAATGGTAAGCTCCTCTAATCTGATATCTCAGAGGCCCTGGTATAGGAATGCATTCCTTGTGAGAGAGTTGTACAACTTTGCTGCATTGGCAGGAGGTGCTTGCGTCCCTCTGTAATCCAGTGTAACACATGCCACAGCTTAGAAGTTGGTCCTCGTGGGCTACTCAGGGAAGTTTCCAGTCCATTCATGTTTTTAAGGTGCCTGAATGGTGCTGTTTGTTGCGTGTCCGTGTAATCCATCTTGGGTGGACCCGCGGCCTCTGATGTAGCCCTCCCCACCTCCTCGAGGTATGTCATGGGTATAGTGAACTAGATAGGGGTAGTGGGACGAGGGCGGTCCTCGCGACGAGGCCGTTTGCACGGAAGCCGCTAGGGCGGCGCTGCAGCGCCTTTCTCCTGAAGCGCACCACAGCGGGCGCTAGTTCGCCACACATTCAAATGAAGAGTGCAATATGTTTAAAGTTGATGCTTGACTCCTGAGTGCCTAAATTTTACACTGTGTCAACAACAACAACAAAAAAAAAAGAATAAATAGTTTTGTCTTGAAAACTCTAAGCAGTGGGATTTTCGGGACAAACCTGCCCGTATAAAGTTTTTGGAACTGCGCGTCGCTACTCAAAAAGAACGGATGCGGCACAACACCACCGATGCGGTGCATGCCAAAAATAAAAATAATAAATTGTGAGAGATAAACAACTGAAAGAATGCATAAACAACTGAAGAATTCGGTAAGGTCGACGAAGCCTTGAATCTGACCGGAGGACGAAAGGCTGAAGAGCTCGGAGAGCTTGATTTGATCGATGAGGAGACCTCCATGTTTTTTATATTCATTTTCAGAATATTCATTGCTGTCATATTAAAGCCAAATGCCGACCTATACGACTTAATATATTTTTTAATGGTCGTTTTCCTTGGAAAGACCAATTGATATATCTCGTGTTTCTGAATATGGTCATGGAAGCATGGGCTCTTGAGCTTAAGTAAAATACATTCAAGGAGCCAGTCTTGCGCGTGTTTCATGCCTTTCCTGCTTGCTCTCTTCGATGCTTTTAAGCACTGTCGCACACTAGCCTGTTGCTTTCAAGGCAGGTGCATTATGCTTTTTTCCAGCACCTCGTCAATTAATTTTAGCATTTTTTGCTCTCATTTCGTCGAGCTGCTCTGCCAGTCTGTAACTTTGTTCTCATGCAGCGATTTTTCTCCCCGAGAATCCGCAGCCTCGCAACAGGCGTCCTTTTCAGCTGTCTATGATTTTGCATCGCTTCTACGAGTGAGTGAAGCCTTCGGCAAGTACTTGTACGAAATACAGGCAGATCCTGCAGGGGTTGAAAAAAAAATTATTGCATCAGGTGGAAATCTCATTCACTAGGCCCTTTTGCTTATAATTCGAGAACTGACGCGGAAATTAGTAAACAAAGAAAGCAGTGTCGAAACGAGAGGGAACTTAAGCATAATGCTAATAACAGAGCAAACGAAAGAGTCGACGGTGCTGAAAAATTTGCAAAGACATTACACATTAACTTTCACTTTTCTAAGAGCAAAACGCATTCGTTTAGTTTGATGCCAGATTCTCAGCAATAAAACGTTTCTAGGTGCGCGCGGCCTTTGCCCACTAAAATGAAATGGCTGGTTAGATATATTTTCACGTACCCATCTGTTTCATTTATAGTCCCTTTGCATTTGAAGCTCTGGACAAGTCCATCTGCAACAATCATTTGTTGCTTCAACCCCTCGGTAATGGGCACAGCAGCAAAGTCTACCAACATGCCTGGTCCCTTGCCAACTTGCATTGGAGTTCTCACTGTTGTTCATCAATACATTTTTTCCAACGCTGACAGTGTTTTTCTCACTATAAAGACGAGCCATAATGTACCCAAGACCATCATAGTCAGGAAATTTACGGAGCGCCCAGTGCTCCATGGGTTTGGGAACTTCACTCAATTCAAAGGTGTGATTCTCAGCATCGTCACTGTTGTTCGCAGCTTCGCTTGTCTGCATGTCGTCCTCTTGTTGGCACCTCCCTTTTGTTTGATAGCCGTGGAGGTGAAAGGAAGCTCTCTTCTTTGTGGGCCGTTCGCGTGAGGAATTTTTTTAACGGTACGTGGAGAGTTTCGATAAAATCTGTGGGCACTGTATCTGGCGAGAGAGATGGCATCCCACGGGGTAAACGGACCTTTTTGCCATCGACTACGTGTACGTAATCTCTCAGTATATATTTTCCTTCCAAATGACGCACACGGCGTCGGTCACTTCCAGCGGCTTGTCCTTGCGGTGTAGACTGTAGATTCCGTTCCCACGCTCGGCGCATTTCGTCATCCTCGGGGACACTGAACAGAGACAGCTTCGGGCATCTTTCCCAAAGCAATAATTCTTTCGCTGAGGTTTCGCCATATAACTCAGCGTTATGTTCATCAGACCGCCGAAAATACCACGCACAAGCGACTGCAATCGTCAGCGCCTGTTGTCCGAACGCAAGTTGCTTTGATGAGGCTTCAGGACAAAGGCGCAGTGGCGCCACCATGCCGCGTACGAAGATTTCCGTGTGTTTCGCCTCGCCGCCGCTGCTTGCCTCCGCTCTCCGCTCGTCCCACTATCCCTATCTAGTACACTCTAGTCATGGGCAACGTGTGGGTGGCCGCGGAAACCCACACGGCTAAGATGAAGGGCACAGTGGGTAGAAGTCCAGCCAACTCCTAAGGGTTCCACACTGGCACTGCCTAGCGGGGCTTAGTTCACGGCATTTGGGTTTGAGTGCCATCTCAACCCGTTCGAGAGCCCCCCTGTTTTGAGAGCCCCCTGCATGTGTCTCTGCCCCATATACTTTTGTATAACGAAGCAATCCATGCTCAGCATTGACTATGTCCCTCTCTAACTTCATCATTGGGTCCTTGCGACTTAAAAGAACCATTGTTCGATGGCTTCCACTACCACATGTGCTTATACCATCCCCAGGTGAGGACCATTTGCTTGTAGTCAAGAGCTGTGCATGTAACTTTTCCACAAGGCTGCGAAGTGCCACTACATTAGATACAGCTGATGTAGTGGCACTTCGCCAGCTTCCACTGGCCTACATATCTTACAGATAAAGGGACTTGCCTCCTGCTTTTGTTGCAAATATGCAGGTCCAGCTTTGTCGAGGTACAGCCACCTATTGCATTTGTTGCACTGTACAAGTGTTTCATCACCTCATTGTCACCGTTTTGTCACAAGTTTTGCATCCTAGCTTTTGCATGATAAAAGAGCGAAACAATTCTGGATGAAGAAGGGAGTGCCCTGTGAGTCTGTGACACTGCGAACTACTCCCATTTCTAGCGTCTCTGGTGTATCCACAGCTGATCTGCCTGGTCAGCCACCACCACCAGCGCAGCCTCTCTTCAGTTGTCACGTGGGGACTGCTGTCAAATCTCGTCAGCGGTAGCGGAGCACTCCGCACTAGTGCTGGGTGCTCTTCATAGGTGCTATCTTGGAGGCACATTGTGCTCGGACAAGCACTATGGCGAGATTTTTACATTGTGCTTCCTCGGTGAAACTGATCACGGGGGGATGCAGCACACAACTATGTGGCTTTATGGGGCACAGACGCTCATTTATGTTCGCCACTGTTTGTGGTGCCTCAATGTAGTGTTGCTCCCCTACATTAGAAAGCCAGTTCTCTGTCAACTGCTGTGACACACCCAGGTGCACACAGTGTATGTAATGTGGGGTGAAGCTTGAAGGGGTCCGCTCTATGCACGGCTAGCACAGAAGCCTAGCTACGGTTCCAGCCGCACACAGTCGCACCGTGCGCGTATCAACGGCCCCTTCCCGTAGCTCGAGTCATCGCAGCTACGACGGGTTCGGGCGAATAAGGCAACAGGCTAGGTCAACACTTTATTGCTATGTTAGCAATAATGCATAAATGTCGCTTAGAGGGATCGTCCGCTCTATGAAGAGAACAAAGGGAAAGGCTTACTCCTTTGTCGATGGTCGTGGCTCGCAGGGGTCCCGAAGGTGAAGTGTTCGTGGTCGGGGCATGCTACGAAAGAGAGCGTCTCCCCGTCGGTTTTCTTCAACCTCCGGTTTCCCTTTCCTAGCGAGAGTTGTTTCCCTCACCGAGGAAGAGTACCTTTTGCTGTGAGCTGGGAAGTGGGGAATAGCGGGCGCTGGCTGCGGGGTCAATGGCCCTCCGAAAGAGGCTACCGTGTCTCTCCTGAAGGGTCAGTTTGTCCTCGCTGCCAGACTGGCCGCGCTACTGTCAAGGGAAAGGAAGCATAAGTGCGTGTGCTCTACCACATCCTCCTCCCTTAAGAAGGCCCCCGAACGACAGAGACAGCGATAGGGGAATAAAAATGTTTTTATTCGTCCTCAAGGAAAACCAGGAGGGCCTGGTCCATGTCCATGCCCTCCGGCTGACTAGGCTCTGCTGTGTGCACTGCCAAGGCCCCCACCGATGTCGCTGCAGCTCTCAAGGTAGCCTCCGCCTCCGAAGTCGCCACCCCCGTCATCGATGCGGTCGCCGCTGCCGTGCCCTCTTGTGTGACGGCTCCCCCATTCATCGCCTCTGGTGCCTCCGCTCCTGCTGATGACGTCCCGGCGACCGCTGGCAGCCCTCCGAGTGGACCCGTGTCGTCCGCATGGCCTGAGGCTATCGTAAGGAGCCACTGTGCGAAGTCTGCCTGTCACGTCGCCCGTGCCAGCATGGCCCTGGTTGTGTCCCTGAGGCGCTGTTGCGAGATTTCGTGGCTTGGAGGCTGGGGGGTCTTCTGAGCGGTGCCGGTGTAATCTCCCCATTTCGTGGGAGCTGTGGACCACGACGGCGCCGCATTCACAGAAAAAGAAAAGCTGCCATGACA
>JALIZH010022945.1:0-36623 GCA_030522465.1 Rhipicephalus appendiculatus
TTTCAAAAGGATAACAGTTGGATGTCGTCGGCTACCGCTAAACGCCCACGTTCGAGTTTTTGTACTGAGAACAGCTTCACCGTATCCTCGTTTCTTTAAAATTTCCGCTCTCTTTCTTTCGTCGATTGAGAGCACTTTGGTGCTTCGTTAAAGATGCTTTCATTGAACAGCCGTTTGGTATCTGTCGCTCTCAAAACTTGTCGAAAACACAATATCGCGCTGTAGACACAACTGTTCATCACGAATAAAAAAGTAAAAATAAACAAATAATAACAAAAAGTAAAAAAAGTGACGTGATTTGACGCCATTGTGACGTGATGATGACGTCATCACACTGTGATGCTTATTTTGCGTCAATAGAGCTTATTTTTTTGTTTTTTTGCCCACCGTCGCAACTCATGACGAGTCATCTTATATGTACAGTTAGCCTGTATTGGTTCTGCAATTGCCCTTGCTTTTTTGTGTTGTCTGTGTAATGATCATGTGATTGCATAATGTATTTCGCTACATTGTAAACTATGCTCGATTTGTGAATAGACCCCATCTCCTTGCCCTGCAGTAATGGAGCCGTAGTATAGAACTATCCACTAAATCTAGAAACTGCGTTGACAATAACAATGCGCTGCTGTAAGCAGTGAATCAGTGATCACAAGGTGGGGGGGGATAGTCGTACTAATCTAGGACGTGGCTTACCGAAATACAACTGCCGGCTTTGCTTGGTTTTATGGCACATAAGTTTTGGAGGGAGCTTACGCAAGTGTCCCTATTTCGACTTCGTCCTTCTCGTCAACTCACCCCCGCTGCCTCCGGATCCCACTCTGAATGATTGACCCCCGTATTCAGGAACCGACCTTAACTTATCGTGGTAAGGCGACTTACGAAAGGACGAGGAAAGTATAAGTATAAGAAAAGCATAAGGTGAGTTTCAAAAACCTGCCTTATCTTGTCATAAGTGCGCCTTATGAAAGGCGTCCTTACCTCGCCAAGTATATGCCCTAGGAGCGAGATTAGGTAAATTTTTGCTACAAAATGTTTACCTCGAGCAGCAATAAATATGTTTTATTGCAAGAAACCTAGAAGAGTATGCACAGAAGCATCCATACGTACACAGCAGAAATGTTTGTTAAGGCACTGGAAGTTTTCGGTAAAATACACGTGTTTCGTCTGGCCACATTTGTTCTACCCCCGTCGACGCAGTGGGGTCCCGAGGTCACTGCTGCTATTTCGACGTCTTGTGTGTTTTTGCTGTGTTCTTTGATGGTATTTTTGCGTTGGCTTCGGCGTTTGTCGTTTTCTCTCGCTTTTTAAATTTCAGTTGATTGTTTGAGTAGATTTACAGTATTTGCTTTTACGAAGTTGCATTTATTATGGAACGGCGCACTATAGTGAGCTTTACCGACGAAGAGTGCGGCGTCGTGACGGATTTTGTCAACAAGTACCGTGAGGTATACTTGAAAACATGAAGACGGACGCCGTGTCCCTTCAGAGGAAACAAAAAACGTGGACGCAGCTCGCGATAGAATTCAACAGCCGACACAATGTGCATCCGTGTACTGCCGACCAAACAACCAGAAAAATGTTAGCGCCACTTTGGGAAATTTTACCAGTACGGGAAACAGTGTTTTTGCAATCAAAGCAGATATCCACCGGACTGTATACTCGACACGGTCGACTGCGAGGCATTGACAAGGTCGCCGATCCCAAGTTGAAACGTGCCCACTATATAAAAGCTCGATGCGATGAGCAGCTGCACGAGGAGGCGGCACAGGGAACACACGACCGTTGATATTTTCCTGCAGAAACCACAACGAGCAGCTTCTCACGGCACGTTTTGTGAGGCGGGGGCGACACCAAAATTCCTGCTTGTCGTAGGTATCCACAGGGTTCCGTCGATCCTTGAGGACTCGCCGCGGCGGTAGCGTGTATGCGTACTCTGTGTTGTTCAATATTCCTTCATAGCGGTCCACATAATCAACGAACTGCGCAAAGTTGTCGTCCCCCGCCATGTTGTTTGCCTACAAGGAAGCCTTAAGGTAGGTCATAGGCTACCTTAACCGAGCCTTACTTAAGTGCGAGGAAAGTTCCGCGATAAGTACAAGGTAGGTTCTTGAAAGGCGTTAAGGGCGGACTTATGGCTAAGGTTGACTTAAGTCACAAGTATAAGGTTAAGTTAGGTTTGTGAATACGGGGGTGAGAGCCTTGTTCTTAGTGGAGCCGATTCTTCTTACAGCGTCGACGCTGGCATCTCTGAGCTTACACGCTTGGCTCATGCAAAGTCCCGGATCGGCTAACTTCTATCAGGTCTGTATCCACTTGCATACGGGACTCGACTCGTGAATTAACCATCTCGAGGCTCACTTCTAAATGCCTAATGACGCGCCGGTGCACGCGCGCTACCCGTACTTACACGTCTGAGGCGAGTGGGCCATTCTTTATTCAAGTAGGAACAACTCTTGTTGACCGGATAAGGCGGCTGCCGTGCTGTCCCCAGAAAAACGGAGTCGAGGTTCCATCTGTTCGAACGGGTATAATAAGCTGTTTCTCAATTGTTTTAGTTCTCAATTGTTTGAGAACTAAAATTAATAAATGTAATTTAATTCTCGTAGGATTAAACTCACCATAGGCTTATACAAACGAAGCAAACAAAGATTCTGCAAAAAAAAAAAAAAGTTCACATACAATTGGAGGTGCGTTCCGTTCAAGGGCGTAAGGCAGGCTCCAGCCTATATGATATGTATTGCTCAAAAACTTTTCTCTCGTCGGCATATCTTATCATTCGTTGACATTCATCAATACATTTGGAGGGGACAAGCATACGCATATATACATTCTCATAACCGAAACGAGGGATCGTTTTTAAACTCCTTCATGAATTTTATTTGTTCAGGACACTTGAATGTTTACCTTATTAATTCATTAAAATGTGCGAAAACATACAAACGTCCCAATCGCTGGCAATCATTCAATTCATACACGAATGGGAAGAAAAGGCGAGTGCCATGTAATCACCAAGAATGGTTTTTCGTTTTTGTGTTATCCCCTCGGCCATAGCTATGAAAGCGTGCAGAACAAGTGGGCGTGATCTGTTTGCGTGGACACAATTTGTCTCCTTGCCAGCAGCAGCCCTCGCTCACTCTTTCAACGAAGTGCACAGCTCGCCTGCACCACCGTCCAACGCACGCGAGCGCACATGTTGGCATGTCCAGCCACCCACTCTGGGCGACGATGGATGACCAGCCACTGGCTGGCTCTTACTCCGAACGTGGTTCCTCTGTCGTTGCGTTTTCGTATCTGGCTCGCGCACTGGCGAATCTGTATATGGACAACTTGAAGCCCTGAAACGTGTGCCTAAAGCTGACCTGCACTTATGGCAGGTGTACCGATGGCGTGAGGATGTGTAGATCGCAGGCCCTTGCGCAGCCGCAGCACAATCATGCATTCCGCATAGCTCATGGACGTTTGTCATGCTTGTCAGTAATACCTAGCTTGAATATTTATTAAAGGAAATATGTACGAGATACACATTTTAACCATGATGCGCAACTTTTCACATTAAGAGTGATAAAAACACATTCTCCACATTTATTTCTGGCCATGGAATGCATTGAATGCGTGCCACAGCAAAGTGGTCGACCTCTCACACACCCGTGCAATGATGTTGGTCACGGGGTTGTTATCTCTACTCAACAAAGGCATTGATTAGCTTACGTTGCGTGGATTCACTGACCGATCGTGCTGTGATACACTGCAGAATCTGAGCTGGAAGAAAGCATTCATTTAACGACTTCCGGAAAGCTTCGCTCTCAATTTATGTATTCGAGCGTCGGCTCTGTTTACATATATATCTGTTCGTTCAAACTGGTTCAGTTTTGTACGCCGCCTTAGTAGAAATGTGCTGAATATCACGAATCTATTAGCTTTTGCGAGCTCTTGCGAAGTGTTTTGGAGGTAAAAATGTTTGGAGTACTCCGCCCCAACAGTTCCAACGAATAGCCTTCACATCCTGCGGGGAATATTGTTTCCTTCATACCTTGTCCATTAGGCTGGATTTTTTTTACTACAATGGCCTGCGCACCGAAGTTTCCACTATCTTTGACCGACTAGCACTCAAGTGGCTCATCGAGAGCTCTTACTGTGAATATATAGTATCTTGTTATCGATTATTAATTAACATGGTGCAATAAGCACCGACATTCACGCAAGCCAAAGCGCTAGTAGGCGCACGTATGGACACGCGCTGCAAGCAGCACACGAGAGCCCGTCGGCGCTCTCTAGGGGACGAGCCGAATGGCGCAGTCCGAGCGCCCACCGCGGTCGCCTACCGGGTCTGCGGCTGCTTTGTCGGCTGACTGATGGGGGCTGTCGCCACGCGGAAGCCCATCGCGTTCACGCACGTCCGAGCACGCCCCAAAACAGAGCTACGCATGCGCACTGTTCGTCAGCCACCCATCCTTTGCAGCCCCAACCACCGCTGCGTGCTCTAGCTGCTTTGGAGACCCCCTCTCTCTATATGGGATTGCTCAGTGCCTGCTCACTTCTGGCCTTTCGCGTCGTTATCCCCAAAAGCAGGTCTTTTTACCATGCGTGGATTGATTTTCGGTATTCGTGTCTTTCTTTGTTCTTGATAGATGAAACAATATCTGGCACACTATCTGTGATTCAGCCTAGTAGCACAAATTGATATAGGACTGGAAATGATTTTTTGAAAAGCCATTTGTCAAGTTAGATATTTTAGTTTATTTGTTATCCGGGGTGAATGAATACCGGTGTTGCCTGCATGTAGGTATCTTTGGACATTTATTGGGATTGGAAGGTGTACACGAAATTATGTCGATCTGACAGGCGAATGTATTTTAAAAAAGGAGGGACTTCGATTCGAATATTCTCGCAAATACCACCAGAAACCTACGCAACCAAAAAGGAACGTTACCCTGATTTGTTGAATTGACAAGCTAGAAATGCTGTTCCGGAATTTCGCGACTGACTTTTTCTTAATACATCCGTAAAGGTAGACATGTTCGTAATTAATAGTGAAGGACGCAGAAACTCTAAGAAACTCTAACGACATTGCATCTAACATAAGTTCGTCCATCCGTCTTTTTGCGGATGATTGTGTTGTTTATAGGAAAATTACTTGCTCAGATGACGTTGTAGAACTACAAGCGGATCTAACCAGGTTAAGGGAATGGTGCAGCAGTTGGCAGATGGAAATTAACGTCGATAAAACCAAACACTTACTTTTTACTAATATCACTTCTGCATGCTCTAGCTCTTATAAAATAAACGATTTGGTAATAGAAAAAGTCACGTCATTTAAGTACCTGGGCGTAATACTCAGTTCAGATTTAAGCTGGACTGCACACATAGAGCATATTACTAATAAGGCTCTCAAGAAACTCGGCCTCCTTAAACGACGCTTGCATTTCGCTAATAGGGACACAAGACTGCGCGCTTTCAATTCATTGATTCGGCCACCTTTAGAATGCGCTTCAATCATATGGCAACCTCATCTAATCGGTCTTACTAACATGCTCGAAATGGTACAGCATAAAGCTGCTCGGTTTATCTCATCATCCTACTCACGTTACATAAGTGTTTCTTTACTGAAAGCAGAGCTTAGCCTTACTACACTTGCCATGCGCAGGCGACATACTCGACTATCGTTCTTTCACTCACTTTATCACAGCAGCTCATCCTTCGCCCAGTCTCATATCTTTCCAGCCCCTCATACCTCAACCCGCCTCGATCATGCGCACAAAGTGGCCCCCATTTTTGCCAGGACCAAGAAGTTTCAAAATTCGCCATTATCATTATGCATAACCGAGTGGAACTCCCTTCCACCTAACATCGCAATAATAACAGATCATTCCATATTTCACTCGATGCTGCAGGGCTATTTGCATATCGAGTAATATTGCTAATCTGTGTCTGATTGCTCTCGTTTCATTTGAGGTTCTTGTTCGCGATATATATTCAATGTTTTCGATGTAATTTTCATAGTGCTTTCATCGTTATTGAAAAAAAAGTTGTACTCATGAATATGTATTCGACGGAAGTTGGTGAACGTATTTGACTGGATGTTGTGATTTGACTTATTCGATGTTTTCTTTTTTATTTTCTTTTTGGTATTTTGGTTTCTATTTATGTTATTTGAAATGTCTGTATTCACTTAAATCCCCCCCTATCAGGGGGGGGGATTTAAGGGCCAAACAAGGCATTATAGAGGGGAGTGGGTTACAATCAGGAGTTTGTACAGCATAAGTAAAGCATAAATAAGTAATACAGAATAAAAAAAACCAATACAAAGTATTAAATCAAGGTAAGTTATACAATGAATACATGAACAAACGCAAGAAAAACAAACATTCATACAGAAAAATAAATAACAATTTAGTTAGCAATGCTGGTTAATGCAGCACGGATCAAGGAATTGTCACTAATAGATAAAATATTTTCGGGAAGGTGGTTCCACTCTAGTGACGCGCGAGGAATGAATGATTGATAAAATGTGTTGGTGCTGCTAGAAGGAACATCAACCTTGTAGGAATGGTCGATGCGGCGCGATACATAGTGTGGATTATGAATGAACAGATCATGCAATGTTGTATGGTGAAATATTTTATGAAACAATGATAAACGGGAGATTTTACGCCGGGCTGTAAGAGATGGAAGTGATAGGCTAGTTTTCATGGCTGTTACGCTGGCAGTTCTGTTATAAGTAGAAAGAATAAAATGAGTTGCGTTATTCTAAACTAGTTCTAATGCGTTAATTAGGTTATTGTTATGAGGCTCCCAGACTGATGAGGCATATTCTAATTTTGGACGTATTAATGTTTTGTAGAGTAATAGTTTTAAAGAGTCAGGAGCATGAAAAAAGTTTCGCCTGAGGTAGCCAAGGGTGCGGTTAGCATTGCTGATTATGTAGTAGATGTGAGTTGCCCAAGTAAGCTTGGATGAGATATGAATCCCTAAGTATTTATATGAGGTTACTTGATCTAAAGGGAGGTTATTTAGCTAGATAATAAACCACTTTTCTTGAACAGTGGAGTATTAACGAGACACTGAGTGTGGCCCTTCGAAATCTATTTCGTAATCTCTATAGGGGTCATTTGGGCGGGTACCTATTGAAGGCATTCATTTTTGCTTCTTGCGCCTTTCCTTTCCAAATGCTCCTTCAAATGAATAGAAAGTGGGACTTAAAGAAGAAGGAGAGAGAAGTTCACTGGCACTGCTATAAGTTTGAGGGCTTCCGTCGAGCCTCCGTTGGATTACTAAGACCATAAAGTGTTTTGTACATTAAACGGGAGAATTTGGTCGTGTCAGTTTCTGCACTTTTGAAACTCCCCGCCTCTGTCAATTGTATCCTGCAGGTGTGGTTCCAGAATCGGCGGGCCAGGTGGCGCATGAAGGAGAACACCAACAAGGGACCTGGTCGGCCAGCGCACAATGCGCACCCTCACACCTGCTCAGGAGAAGCAATCCCTCCCGAGGAAGTCGAGCGACGAGAGAGGGACCACCAGGATAAGAAACTACGCAAGCAGCTCGAGAGGCAGGCCAAGAGGCTCCAGCAGGTGGGTCCATGTTGTGTCGCCGCGATCGAGGCGTTATCTTTAACAGCGGAGTTGTTTAAGCCGGGAGTATGGTGTGATCCGTGCAATGGAAAAACCTCGCCCATCGATTACGTCACTCCCAGAACACGGGCGCACTGGCGCAGCTAGTGTGACGTGACCCGCCGCGGCCGAACAGAAAATTATCATCATCATGAACCGGCACATGCCGCCTTTGTACTCTTCATAGTCGTCATCTTCGTATTCTGCTTCGCTCCCAGAACGCGTGCGCTGACTTTTCTGGCGCGGGGATGCAATGGCTCTTATGGGTGATACAAGAGCACAGAGAGAGATAAAGAAAGAGAAAAAGATGAATAAAAAGAAATGAACATAGAGAAATAGAGAAATTCTTGAGGAAAAAGATTCTTGGCGAGGCGAGGCTCGCTAGCTGTGCATAGCCTAGGCAGTATGGCATAGCAAAAGGGTGGGAAAGAGGAGTGAGGATGAGGAGGACCGACGTACGGGTGAGATGGAGGGAAATGAGGAGGAGAGAGAGTAAAGCGTAGCATAGAACAGGGGTCTCAAACTCACTTCAGCTAACGGGCTGCAGTCACTAAATTTAGTCCCGCAAAGGGCCGGGACAGTGAAGAAGTGAGAAGGGGAGGGGGGGGAGGGTAGCTTGGACAAAGTGTAAGGTAACGTTGCGATATCAAAGGAAGCCTTTCCTATATCGCTATATGGCCCATTTTCGAATGGGATTTGGTGTCACGAGAACCATGTTGATACCGATTTCCACAATGACTAAAATCTGAACGCCGATCATGAAGTATTGAGTTTTTGTTCCGCGGTTATGTTTCAACGCAAAGTGACCGCATGGGTACCTTACGAAAAAAAATACTTAACACCAGTCACGTATGCGCATAGCATACCTGAACAAAGCGTTATTAGTCGTGGTAGGCGAGTAAATAATGGAGCACCATTTAGCAATGTCACAAACAGCCTCGAAGTCGTCAAAAAATAAGGGATGAAGAGTGTCATGTGTGGGCAGCGTGCCGCATGCGGCCCGTGGGCCGCGTGTTTGAGACCCCTCGCTTAGAAAGAAAACGAGAGAAAATGAGAGAACGAAAGGAAGAAAGAAAAAAAAAGGAGAGAAAGAAAGAGATTCAAAGAAATTGAAAGAAGTAGAGAGCGAGAGAAAGAGAGAAAGAAAAAGGAAGAAAGAGAAATGAGTAGATAGATAGAGACAGAACTAAATAACTAGAAATACATAGATACAAAAAAAACATACACAAAAGTACTGATAGCAGGTGAACTAAACGGAGGACAGCGAAACGTTCATCAGCTCTTTTGTATGTTGAGAACTGCGCCTCCAGCGCAAGGTACACTCACTTTTTAAACACATAATCTTCAATTATATCATAGGTACGTCATGCTGGACATAAATTTAGTTTTATGAAAATCAGTTGACGTACATAGGGAGTCGCAACACATTCACATAAAAGATCCGACATCAGTCGCTGAATGCAGTGGAACATTCCGAAAGATTAGATTTTTTTTTTCACCACTGTTGAAGCATAGCATACTTGCATTAACAATCATGGTGACCGCATTTTGATGGCAGCGAAATGCAAGGACACCTGTATAGTTATGTTTAAGTTAAAGAACCCTGGCTGGTCATAGTTTATCCGGAGAGCCCAACTACTGCATATATCATAATCGCATTGCAGTTTTGGTGCATAAAACCCAGCAATCTATTTAACACTTGTGACTTTACGCTAGTGTGTATGCCCATTCTCTTCGCCCTGAATCGCAGTTTTCCCACAAGGGCGAAGCAATAAATGCGATAGCAATAAATTAGAGTGTTATACAAAAAAAAAGGCTAGCAGCTAACTCTTTTGGATCCGATTTCGCCTAACTGTACAAAACGCCCGTTTAAGCGAATATGACTACTGCATGAACGAAGCGGTTTTCGGGCTGTCGTTTCAACCCGACGTAAGCGGTAAGAGCATCGCACGTACACGAGACGTCTACTGATGTTTTTCGAAGAAGCGCGCGCCAGCGCTCGCGGGCACACCCTTATGATCACAGTTCGCAGATGCTGCTCGAGAAACGCCCCTCCCTCTCCCCCCTTTCCCCCCACCGGCATCAGTTCACGCTCCTTCGCCCGATGAAAGACGGGCAGGGTGTTTCCTCTCTGCTTCTTCAGCGAACGCAGTCGCTGCTGCGAACGAAGTCACGTTTGTGCTTTTGATGGCTTCATCGCAAAGTGTCACGATGAAACCGAAACACTTACAAAATTAAAAGCCATCTGTTAAAACCCTCTCTAGAGATTAGCGCACGAGTGCTAGCGATCACACACAGTAAGTCAAAGCACCCTGCAACACTTTTTGAGCATGGTCAGAAAACGCTGCCGATCGGAAGTGATCGCGAGAACATATGAGCCAAACATTATAGCGGAGTTCGCGGCCTCGAATTTATAGTTATTTCTCAAACAGCTCGAAATCGCTCCTTCTTCTGTCGACCAATAATGCCGTAAACCCAAATGGCGGTGCCATGAACTCAATGTCCACGACCATTGGCTGATTTTGGCTCGTGAGCTGCATAGTTACCGCTGTCGCCGCGGGATGCTGCCACTTGCCCGCGCGCGCCCTCATGATCCCACTGAAAGCCGTGCGTTGGAAGAAAAAAAAGAGACAGTGCTCAAGGTCATGGCGCCCGCTAACAAAGGTCGTAGCTTCCTGGCCCTTTGCAATCCCCCCCCCGCCCCCTCTGCCTAGCTTTCAGCGCACTCGCTTATACGAAAGGGGGGAAAAATGCTTTGGCCGGTTGCGAAATCTGTAACTCAGCTCGCACTGGGCGGATTCTAAATTTTTTTTTTGCGGCAGTCGATGGGCGGGGCAATTAACTTCTTTGATGAAGGCATTTGATTAGTACTTAGAAAATGCAGGGCGCCTTTGAGCCGTCGTTCCTTACGTTCTTTCGTCCTTGTCTTACTTGCAGGGTAACAAACCAGATTTTCTGCTCTTGTTAATTACTGTGTTTTTGCACCTTCTATCGGCTGTTTGTGTGCCACCGCATTTCAGTTCTGCTTTACGATCATAAACGTTCACCTAATGATGACTTTTCCACTCGTGCATTTCCTCAGGTGCGCCTCAAGCCTGGCGTGAACCTCGCGAGCCTACGAGAAAACTTCCAGCAATCGCTAACCAAACTATGGCACATCAACCCGACCAAGGAAGCACGGGCCCTGGTTGGCCCGGAAACGTTCCGCTTGTTGTAGACGCTCGGCTTAGACGTCATCGAAGTCCTGTCCCGGGCTCGCTTCGAACCACCTCGGCGACAAGACGTGGCACTTATAACAGTATAAGCTGCAGAAACAGTTAAACCTAAAATATGGTGGCACAGTGCCCAAGGAAAAGCCTTGAGATATACTCAATGCACGACTAGGTTACCGCATGCAGCACTCAAACACGCATGCAAAGTGCATGCAACGCTCAAAATAGACACTCAATGATCATTGTATCACCAGTACTCAGTGTCTTATGCGCCCAAACGACAGCGCAACAAAACCTGTAAGGGAACTCCTCGGAGGACATTGCGTTTGTGCAGTGTTGCGGCTGAAATGTCTGCGTATACAATTCGAGAATGAGTCCTAGGAGTTCCCGATTTATAAATATAGATCAGTCCTAACTATTCTTTCAATGATCAGTTATGGCTCCTGGAAGTTGGTAGTTCAATGTATTTTGAGCGATGTGGTATCCACTGCTAAATTACCTGGTAGCCGCAGTTTTGTCAATATAGATGGTTGCACCACAGGGATGCATTGTCTAGAAGTGAAATAATAACAAATAAAACAAAACGACTTTTTTTTCTGGGATACGCATTTATTTCTCAATATAACGCTGCCTGTCGAAGGACTTGCACGCAACGTTAGAAGTGGCTAAAGAAAGTACCCTTTCGTAACAATATCGCGAAGAAACTGAGTGGCTGTACAGGCGAAAACCTTAAAAAACATGGCTGATCCCTCTGTCAAAGGAATCGGTATAACACGAAAGTGAAACGAGTATTCACATAAGTAGTTGAGCGTTTATTGTGCATTGTTTCGCCACAAGGGAGAAGTAATGAATGCTACAGCAAGAAATTGTAATGTGACGTGAAGAACGACAAGCAGCTCGAAACATGCAGCGCGCACCTCAAGCATAAAGGACGCACGAAATGAGCATACACAAGACGAGCACGGACTAACTGTCACAGCTCGACATTTAAAGCACGCTGCTCTAACACAAAGACGCACGAAACGAACGCGCAAGCATACACAGGACGAGCGCGAACAACTGCCACAATTATTACTTCGTGTGTAAGCGGCGCGCTCCATTCGTAAACGCGGCCGCTGCGGCGAACGAAGCGACCTTCGTGCACTCTTTAACCATTCTAACTTCAAAGCAAACTTGCGGGGGAAACTCAAGACGTGCGAAGCGCCCGAATGCCCCGATCAGGAGATAAGCGCGCGCGCACCAACGATCACGCCCCGTGGAGGCGCACGCTCATCCCAGCGAGAGGCGCGACGACCTTTAGAGCGCGCGCTCCGTGACACCTTCGCGCCATCTCGCTAGTGATGATGAAAACGTGCTGAAGTCGAGGAGCTCTGAGGACCGCCAACGGTATATGGTGTGTATAAATAGCTTGCCGTTAGAAAGCTGAGGAACGTACGCTCACGTAGCTGAGTGGTTTCGCGCTGCGGAGCGAGAGGTCGTAGGTTCGACGCTCGGCGACGGAACTTTTTCTTGTAATTTTTCTTTATTCTCATTATGTTAGTTTATATTTTACAACGTCATATCCGTGACGGAAATACGTCAGAGGAGCCGTGGTGGACCCCGGCATAAAACACTTTCGTGTTAAAATTTAACATTATCTATAAATGTTGACCCCTATTTGTAAGTAATGTTCCATGGGCAATGCGTAAAGCGTGCTTAAAAGTTTTGTTGGGGCTGTGCATCACTTCATGCGTCACTTAGATTAGACGTCAATGACTGGATCGTGGCTACTTCTTCTGGCTTCCGAAGTGGTACTGTTGGTCATTTTCGCGACTAAATTATTTATTTGAAACTGTGTTTATAGTATGCACATCCGTATTTTTGCTTTCGTTTTATCCCTTTGGTCAGGTCTTCTGCGGATGACAGCTCGTCAGACGTGCCAGCGCACCCCTTAATGACGCTGCTAACGACCACCACTCCACCTGGCGGTGGCGTCGTGGTCAGCGGCGGCAAAGGTGGAAGCAAGTCGTCTGCCTTCAGTATCGTGAGTCTCCTAGCGTCATGTGGATGCTCACAGGAACAGGCGAAATACGTGCCACCGCGGCGGTTGCCAATGGCAAGAACGACGGCGACCAGCTTTCCCCTCGTAGTCCAGCAACGAATGGGCTTTCTGGTGCATCCAAAACTCCAGGAACTTGGCTGCGATGGTGACAGGGACGTCAGCGCTGAACGAGTCCAGCAGCAGCGTCTGCAGCAGCAGCAGCGGGACTGCTGCAGCTCAGCCGAGGACGACTTCAGCGATCCTGATGTCACCGGTTGCGAGGATGAGGATTCCGCCTGGCAAATGGACAGCAGACGGACCCCCAGAAAAGAGAGAGCGGACGACGGTGAAGTCAGTGTCGGTGGTGGTGACGTTCGCGTTGACGACGACTGTGACGTGTCGTTGCTGGAGGAACGGAACAGGGACGCGGCGTCTGACGATGAATTGGTGTCCGTCCACGTAGCGGTTAACAACGACGTTGTGGACGGGGATGACGAAAGGGATGCGTGGTAACGACGGTGACGGGACCACGACCTGCCACCCAACGCTCATACGACGATGCAATACATTTATGAGCAGCGTAGACGTAATTTATGCGATGGTGTTATGCGATACACTTTCGATCGCGATTGAGACCAATCCGAATCGAATTTCGTGGTCGCAACTTCCGCGTGCGCACAAGCTACGGAAAGAACCAATCGGGGCCGAGCCATTCAGTGGAAGGCGCCTCGGGCGTTCGTGGTCGAAATTGTAGTGTTATGCAAATACTAGATTGTGAAGCACTCAGTTCAGCGCATGGTTGTTGTTGGCCGTCAAAGAAGCGATCAGTAAGTACTGGGCATTGCTAGTAATGTTCGCTTGTACGTGACAAGGACATACGTGACTAGCAGCAGACTGGGCGACCTCCCCTCATTTGGTGTCAGTGTGTATACTGAGGATGCCACCCGCATAGGTGGCGAAACGTCTATACAAGTTTGTTATATTTTGTTGAGTTAAGTCGGAGTAAATCTTTTAGAACCATAAACTCACCCGGCTTTTGGAACATTTTTGCGTTAATAATGGTGTCACATCCGTAAACACTATAACGCTGATGGCAACATCCCGTGACGGAATCTTCAACCAGCACTCCGCGAGGTGTTATAGCTGCAAACGACTGCGCTCTTTTTAGTCACAGCTCTAAAGGCATTTTCGGAGATGCACTATAATGACGAATTAACATTTATGTGAGATGATTATATAGGATGAGTTGTACAGTGGCATCATTCTTTACGTTCTCGTGCGCAACGTTAAATAAATAGGGTGAAGGTAATTCCCTTCTTTCATTTGTCAGGCTTAGTGTATGGCACGGGACAGCGCCTGTCCCGTGTGTGGTCTTCTCTTTGTGTGCTCGTCAGTTTTAGCGCTCCTTCTTTCAGTGTTCATAAATAGTCAATTAGCCCAACAGTCTATTCTGCTGAAGGTAATTCTCCGCGTAAGTGGAGACATTTACGTCAGCTTGATGGAAGTCACAAGTCACAACCAGGTAGTATCCGATGGAATTAACAAACTTTTTTGTAGCTTAAAGTCTATTACCACAGACTTGTGCTGCTGTAATGTTTTCGTACTTTTTTTCTGTCACTGGTGTAACTGCTGCGATACACTAAGCGTGACAAATGAAAGAAGGGGATTTTGAGGGCTCGTTTCCTGTTTTATGCAACTTTAATTAAAACCGACAAATGTTGAAGCCCAGGAAGGTATAGGAAACTTTAATTGTACTGTTTTAGTTGTATTGTGGTAACCCCGATATAAATGCGAAGTAATGTGGACGTCCACTTTCTTCACACTTATATCGTAATTGCTACAATACAGTTAAAACAGTACAAGTGACGTCCCCCTATACCTTCCTTGGCTTCAATATTTGTTGGATTTCAGCAAGCATGACAGTTACACAAGTTTGCTTCAATGTTCAAAAATACTTTTTTTTCGTTTCAAGGCAGCTACTGTCAGCTTTAGTTCATTAGGCGGGAACTGATGCTCTTTAGAACTAAGTCAATTTGAGATATTGGAAAACGTTAGATTGTTGACAGTGTTTACATTTTCTTTAAACTTATGGCTCTGAACACCTGCATAGGAAGAGCGAGTGCTATTGAAAATTTAGAAGACTGATATACTTGACGCGACCTTGAAGTGACTGGCAAGACAGCGTTCCAAGGGATGTTCCAATTATGTTTTTCCACACCAAATGCTATAAGCGGCCCACTCGAAAAACCTGAAATACTTTTTGATTATCGAAGAATTATTTTTTACTTTTTGCAAGTGTGATGCCTACGTCCTATTATTCCTAATTTTAGAAATAGTAGGGCAATTGGAGCACAAGGAACAAATAGGAAGATTGCTCAAAAACACAAAACACCTCAGAACGTTCACTTGATTGTAATATACGCTGTGATAAGTACGAAAACTATTCAAAGAATACTCGCATTTGCAATTGCCGACCATTTGATTCGATGGCCGAATGGAGTAGGGCACTGTTAGATTCCATGTTCCAAAATTTAGAATACTCGCACACTCCTACGAGTTTGTGTGTGTGTGTGTGTTTGTGTGTGTGTGTGCGTTTGTTTGTGTGTGTTTTGTGCGCTCATACATAAGAAAAATTCAAGTTTATAAGGTATTTCCTTCATGACCTAATCACAACAACACTTGGAATGCTTTTTCACGCCCTTCTCCTTGTCTGTTGTAGTTGTATAGAGTAAGAGATGATAGGTTTGTGTTTTTTTTTTCTTTTTTCATGACACCAATTTGTTTTTTCTGTCGCGAGAAAGAAATGGCACTTTATTAAAGGGTCTTCACGATGATTCGTGTGGTGTTTTCTATGTTATATGGCAGACTCTTCTTCTACCGAGATGGATGTCCTTATCTTTAACGACGAGGCCCATCCGCACCATAGTCTCAAGTGGCACGCAGTGCATACAGATATATATGAGTATCCCATGCGGCGAAGCGGCTACTGAAAAGAAATCGAGACAAACAGCACCGAGTCAACCTACCTGGAATACGAGTGCGTAAATACAGAGGTACGCAAGAGGAGAGGGACAAACTCACTGCCAAATGAAACTCTGAAAGCAATGGCATTTTATTTACAACAGATTAATTCGTCAAAGAACATCCGAGATGAAAACACAACGGTTAAAATAAGAAACGTCTGCCACACCTTGCGAAAGCCTGCATTGCCCTGTAGAAAACAGTCAACTCTTGCGGCATGTGCGCTTTCCAAAAACGCGAGCTCCTTATCTGCCAAGGAGATTGAGTGTTCACTCACAAAACAGGTGATAACGCGCAACGCTTGCAGCTTCAATATTGATTCTTGTGTGGTCATCATTATGTTTATCAATCACAGTTGTCCTGCTAAACTGCGCTGGTCCCTGTCTTTCTGTGTCCCTGTGTAGATACGTGTTCGTATTTCAAGTACCATCGGGAATCACCAACTCGACCAACTCGCCATTTTGACGAATCATTCTAATATGGGCCCCTGTCTATAAGTCCGTGCCCGCAAGTCACGGACCTATGTTACTGCTCGAACGGGTGCCCAGCGAGAATATCGCGCTGGCATTCGGGCGTCAAACACTAATAGCTGCCATGTTCTGTCCTAATAACGCCATATTACTGACTACAGAGAAAACGCTGTACCAGACCGTCAATAAACAAGCCATATACGGGGTTGTCATCTGATGACGACTACCGACTAACGCGTAATTAAGCTACCTACATGATCAGTATCTTTCAAAGTATAACTGCAGACGCACTTTACTGTTGCGAACGTGCCAATATGCTTTCCTAGATCTCAGTTCCTCAGGACTCCAAGTCTTGTCATGTCATGCCATGTCAAGAGACACGCTGCACCTTCACCTTTTCTAAACGTTTCGCCTTCACGGCCACCTTCAGACTTCAGAGGATAAATTGCTGTCGAGTAAATAAGCTTAGCTCCCCAGCAGCGCTTTGCTCAGAAATAAAACTTTTCACAGACGCAGATAAACGTTTTGGACCCCGGATTTGTTGACTGGCCCTTGAACCAGGTTACACGTCCGGTTTTTCTATCCTACTTGATGGTTCATATTGTGCGGCTCCCATAGTTATCTTTGCGAGTTGTCAATATGAAATTTCAATCGGTGCTTCTTGTTAAGACACGCTCTTCCGATTAAGAGCTGACACGTGAAAAGTGCGTCCTTGGCAGTAGTGGTTCTCAGCATTGGATGTTTCGGGAACCCCTTGTGGAAGCGTTGAGGGACCTCTTGCAGCGAAAAAACAAAAAAAAACAAATGAAGGGAGGGGTCCCAAATTAACTCAAAATGCAGCGTGTAATAGCCTTTTGTTTCTCCCTGGCTAACAATGGTCAAACTAAAGTGCCACGCCGATTCGATCTCAACAGCTTGTCAGTATGTTGCGCGGTATGCAGCCGCATTAAACATGTTTCTAGCTATGTTTGCTCTGCAAATATTCAAGCCTAGAGAAAGTACGATGGCGTGCATCAGTCGCAGAAAACTGCAACAAAACCTTTACAGCCATCTTATGGAAAAGGGGAACACGAATTAGCTCCACCGCAATGCAAAACCGTTATGCGGTGCAGCATTAAAAAAAATCGGAAGGGGCTCCCAAAAAAAAGGGTTATTATTATTATTATTATTATTATTATTATTATTATTATTATTATTATTATTATTATTATTAATATTATTATTATTATTATTATTATTATTGTGGTTAATGAGGATGGGTTTTGCGGATCCCAAGAAATAACTTCCCGGACTCCCTGGGGTCCTCGGACCTCCGTTTGAGAATCACTGCTTTACAGGATCCCACTCTACGGAAATCTTAGCGCCGACCAAACATCGAGTGAGCAAGGGCGAATGGCGCTTCAGAGCCAATGTTGGTGCTCGTAAATCGACGAAGAGGATGTATGCCGTCGAACTAAAATGTCAGTATAAAGCCTTCATTTTCGTAAATCCTCATACATGGATAAATGCATAAATGGATGGTTAATCTATGATGTCGTTTTTGTATGGAATTGCGTGTAATGGCAAGAAGCAGAAGTTCTCTTTTTTTTTTTCTTTATGAATAGTCAGCCTCTCAGATTGTTTTTGTTGCTGAATTAACTTTATTGTGGTCCAGAGAACACGCAGGTTAGACAACGCGCCCCCCGGCTGGTCCCACGTAGGGACCTTTCAGATTGATTATTTCTTCTAACAAAGCATGAAACCATGCTAGTAGAAGATCTTTACCAATTTACTTGCCCTAACTCTCAACAACAACAGCTCCGAAAAGCCGTTTCCTGTCTTTCACGAACTATGCAAGACCAAGTTGAGTACTTCTAAGAGGAGCTTTCATAGCTCATATATTGTGGGCATTTGTTATGCGCTTCTTCTCATCTCTACATTATCATAATCATCCTCATCCATTTGTCTCTCTGTCCTCATCGTCAGCGGGTGTCATCACCATCATCATCGTGTGTGTGCGCGCTCTGCCTCAGGCTGCCTGTTCGCTGCCGAGTCCTTGGGCCGAATAAACGCCATCTAAACCAAGACGTCATAATATTTCGATGGCGGCACCGTAAGCGAGAAACATGCCGCCGGCGACCATACATAAATGTGGCCCTCGAAGATGCGCCGGTTGCTTGCGTATTAATATGCCACGTTCTCAAATAATTTCCGCTGTCTCAATGGTATGCTTGGGGGTGAGTTGTAATTTTATGTTGCAACATTTTATTGTAACCTGGATATGAGAGCATGACCAGAGTTCTTCAATCATACAAGTTGCGAAACTCCCCATAGGCTCCATGTATCAAAATCCGAACACGCCATTGGCCGAAATAGCGGGAGTGAGCAGATTGTCGCGCCATCTGTTGACAACAAAACGAACTAAGAAACGCAATATTTTCTGTTTTGCGCTGAGCAGAGCCGTGAGCGCCGCTGCATTCTGCCAAACAACATGGCAGCGCCTAGAGACTTTAGAACTTGTTCTTGGGTGAGTTCGTGCCTAAGTTTGCTGAACATGTTACTCTGACGCAATGCTGGAGACATGAAAGAGGACAGAGGAGCTCCTCTGTCTCTTGATCCTCTGTCCTTTTTCATGTTTGTATTATTGCGCCAGAAGTAACATGTCTAGCAGCGGCGTGTTCGTGCGGTGAACGTTTTTTTTTTTCGTTGCACAGCATCCGTCGCCGCTCAGTTTTGCTGACTGCATAACGTAATGAACGGTGCAGCGATGTCCGGAGGTCACGAAATTCATTTGAAGAGCCCACGATGTTGACATTTCGGCAGAATAGCGAGCGGTAAGGCATATGCAACCGGGACGCAGCGTTGATCAAGAGGAATCGAAACAGTTTCGGTAAGTGGAATTTATATTGCTACGCTTAATTTGTTCTTGTTACCAAAAAAAAGAAGAGCCTGTTTGTTGTTGCTAAGTGTGGTCTTCCATTAAAGACACCGTCCTTGGCGCTAAAAGTTGGGCTGACACCAGGAACAGAGGCCTTTAAAAAAGAAAAAAAAAACACTTTCTTTTTTGCTTTGTATTCACTAGAATCGCCACGTGCAGCCAGAGTGCTACATGCGCATCATTGTTAAACATTGTGTGCACAGACTTTGCGCTGGAAGAAATTTACGAGCTCAGTTTACCTAGAAAGATTACAGGACTGCATTGCGCTTTTTTCCGATTTTTGCAAGGCTGCGACCGCGCTCGATCGAAACTAACAACTGATTAGACGCCTGTTGTATGCATGTTCCTAAAAGTACTATTTTTCAGAATAGTAGCGCCGACAATCACACGGATGGCGACAGATCAAGACGGGACCATCTGTCGCCGGCCGTATGAGCCTTTGCGCTACTGTTCTGAATTAAAGCAACTACAGTAACGCTCTCGTTTGGGCTAGTTGGTGTATGGAACATATTGCATGGCTGCGATAAAAAAACACGGACAAGGAAGAGCGCCCGTCCTGTGTATATATCTCTTCCTTGTCCGTGTTTTCTAGCGCAGCCATGCATTATGTTCCAAGTATACACCAACTAGCCCATCAGTCTGTCCTTTTGAAGTACCACTTGCACGGCTTCTGATGGCACTTCGTTATAGCCTAAGCGATGGGGAAAGGCATGGCCAGTTGTGCTCACCATCGGAGACACTGTTTCATGTCAAGTGAACCTGGTTATTGCCAACCCGCAGCCACTGCTGCTTTCCTCTTGGGTATCAGTAAATATGTGACGTGATACGTGGTAGCTGCACTTACCTTTACAGAGTACCCTTTTGTTAGAATGTAAAAGAAAGCGTGAAAGAGATCAGTGCAGAAGTTCAAAGGTTTCACCGTCACAAAAAAAAAGACATCAGTACTGAGTGATACCATTAAAGTTGACTCCTAAAGGCACGCCAGCTTGCTTGGGTCTGACTGATTGTTCTGTCTCCTTCAATATCACTTTCCCTTTTCAAAGTGTTCTGTTAACGTACCTGTGACGTCAGCAATGTGAAGGCTTATGACAGTGGTAAGAGTTGCTTGAATGAAGTGATTTTGTTGAAGGCGAGCATTGCCTTCACTGCATGAGAACGAAAAGTAAGATACCCAATTGCGACCTTTGGCTAATACCTTGTTCAATAGATACATGGATGTGGTTGAGACTGTTGAAGCGAAAATTTTACTTGCAAGATTAGTTGCAAGCATTTAGTGTACAGTACACCGAAAGGCTTGCAGCATCTAATGTACTTGTTTACTGACAATAATTTAAGATAAATTGATAAAAGAGACACACTTTTAGACAGAAAGCAAATGCAGCTGTCAAAGAATTTATTTGGAGCTATCACTCAAAATTACGGCATATAGTTTAAAACTGGAAGTACCCCACAGTCGACTTTATCCCAGCAGTTGCAAACGTGACACACCGATTTGTATAACGTATTCCTTGCACGCTATGCTAATTACAGCGAGCCTATGAAAAACATTACATTGCAAGGATCAGTGCTATGGTGGGCCAGCACTGAACCGGTCTCCTTATCATAAGTGAGTCAGTCACAGTTCTGCTTCCATGTGGAACAAGTTTATTCCAGGCCCCTGTAACCATTGCATAAGGGGGGAGATGTACAAAAACATTTGCAAATGCTTTATGTGTAAGGCAACACAAGCATGAGTAGCTACACTAATTCAATACAAAGAATAAAGCAGAAGCAAGCAACACATTATTGCATATGAAATTACATTATTATCAGTACAAGAAACAAACAGAAGTTCCCCTGGAAAAATGTGCACTGGTGAACATGTTACTTAATCTAGGAAAAATGTAGAGCAGTGACACAAGGCAACAAAATTCTGTCACAGAATACAAAAAAAAACTATAGGAAGACAAAATGGTTTATACGACTACAGAAGGGTACCTAGCTTGCAACTACTCCTGAATGACATCCTGCTTGTGGGGCCACTGTTAGCCTTCGCCTCTGCTGTGTTGCCGTAAAAAGTGCACACAGTTCTGCCAGTGAACACACTTTTGCAGTAGCCATTTTATATGTACAGGGCTGCAGCCTTCCCAAAGTATGAAGAATTTTTCATGTTCCAGGTGGTCTCCCGACTACTGTGCATGAACGGAAGAGTGTTTTTGTATCATATCAAAGGATGTTGGGACACAGCATTGCTCCTTTTCTTAACTGTTTTCCTCAGCTTTGTCGATTGGTGCAAGTATTACATGTGCCAAATGCTAATCTGACCCTTCTGCTGCAGGTAGAGTCTCAGCTTGAAGTGCTTGCACATAACTGCCTTGTGCAGTGGGCCAAAGCCTCCTTTGCTTTGGCTAATCTTGCATTCTGTCAAGTCCCGAGGAATGAGAGCACGTCATGGTGACGGGGCTAGAATTGCCTTCTTTTTTTTTGTTCATTCTCTTTCTAATTTGTTTCTTGGTACACTTTCAGTGCTGGCATTGCGTGCTTCACTTCAGGTGAAGAACCAAAGCCAGGTCCCAGGGTCAGTGGCTTTCGAAGGAACGCCTGGGACGTAGCAATGCATATGTGTCATCCTTCACTCTTGCACAGCACGGCTCCCACAAAAGGAAAGGTGTGCAGATTTTTGTCTCAGATTTTTATAATTTTCAAGCCTTACAAACACATTGCACTGCCAAGCTATGTAGGTGCCGTACTTGTTTGTTTGCAGTTCACGAATCTGCTGAAGGGCCCTTTAACGAAGATTACAAACACTACAGAATGGAAGACGAAAGTAGCGTTATCAAAGACAGCTGTTGCGCAGTTACAGCACAGGTTGTGAATATCAGCCACTTGGTGGCTGAGTAAGTATGGCATTTCACTGCTAAGCACAAGTGCAGGTTTTTGATTCCTGGCCATGTCATACACATTCGAACAGGGGGAAAATTCAAACTTCTTGTATTTTGTTGTAGGTTAGCTCATTCAAAATTACATAAGCCTTGCTCTTTTTCGTGCATGTGCTGTCTCTGCTGACTTGCTAAGCTTCTTTGACATGTCTCTAGGAAACAAATGCATTCGCAGCTTTGTGTATGTCTTAAGCACAATTGCAGTAAATTTTCCTTGTGTTCTGCACACCCCTACTTTTGGAAACTTTGTTGTCTATAGAGCGTCAAGAAGTTCCCAAAAATATCACTGCACAATTGAAAGTGGTTAAGTACACTTGAAACAATGTTTTCTATGCTTCTCAGTGACAGGAACATCTTCTCTGTGGGGTGCTTCAAGCTCATTTCTTTCAATGACCTAGCAAATGTTACCCATGCTTCCGGCATATGTGGAGCATTAGTTTGAATGTCAGCTAAGCAGTTTAAACAGCCTTTTTTCTTCGAGATTTTGTGCACAATGTAGCCAGCAAGGTAATATACTACACAGTCTTCTGCAGTTGCCTTGCTGTATGGGTGGTCCTTGCTTGTGCTAGGAAGTGCTGCCATTGTGCTCGTGTCTTGCAGATCAAAGCAGAGCTCTTCAAGCATTTTCCCCAAGTGTGCATGGAGCTTTTCTTTGTGGCACTCGTTTCCTTGACACCAGCCTCTAGCACATCTGAAAGAACAGGCAAGATGTCCGCATGGGCTTCTACATTGCCTTTGATTGCTGCTTTCATTGGGGCATAGATGGTCAGGAGCAGAAAGATCTACGAGAAGTTCACTATGGTGGGGTGATCTTCATATCCTCCAAATGAGTGAATGCTGCCGAAGAACCTCTGGAATGAAAGAGATATATAGAAAAATATTGTATAAATCACAGCACTTGTAAGCATACTGTATGCTTTCATATTTAAAAAAATCGCATTTATACAAGGCTAAACATTCAAAGTGAAAGCATTATTACAACAAGATCAGTCAAGGCGGTGATGCGGGCTAGCTGCTCCGGAATTCACCACTACACGTGTGCTTAAAAAAGCCAAGGATCAGGCAACGCGAGAAATCATAGAGGCGTTTGCTATAAGCGAGAATCAAAGTAAATGTGTCAGTGTTGCGTCCGTCGCTTTGTCCCACAAAGAGCTTCCAGTACCTGAAAGCAAATCTTGCGCATGTAAGGTGGTAACACGTGGGGATATAAGAAAGCATCTCGAAGTGTGATGGTGCGCATGCGCTCATGTCCGACGGATTTTGGCTTTTCCATGTTCTTTTTCAGTAATAAATCAGTTGATGTCTAGCGCCCGTCCTGTGTATGTGTTCTGTATTTTTTGTCTTCGTCTGGGTTTATTGCACTACAAATATGACTACAAGTACAATAAGATCACCGACCGTTTCTTCAACCATCCTATATTTCTGGACCTGCCTAAATATCTGGACTTTCTTTCAATCGCGAGCCAAAAGCCACCAAAAACTGTGAAAAACACAGCCAGCATTGCTGCCATTTTGTTTTGTTTTTTTGCAGCCTCGAATCCACGTTAGCCACCCTTCCTGCATTGCAAGTGTATCGTCAGCTGATCTCGCATGCAACCTCAATAGCAGGCACTGCTTTCTGCACAATCCCACAAGACAGTCATTCGTCAGTTGCCTTCGATTTCGCATGTGGTTGGTCATTGAAGTGACACTGGAGCACTTTGTTAATGGTGACAGCTAGATCAAGCACTGTGCCGAACTAACTGAAGGTGAAATAGTTCGCCAAATGCTAGAATATGATGACTCGGGATCCCACAAAGAGCAACCAGTGATTGTGCTGCCAACTAGCTATGAACTAATGCGAGCCCGCATGGTGCTTTCTCCTGTTTAGAACGTCTCCTTCACCGACGTGTAAGCTGACCTATTTGTATGGAATCAGAGAGCACTCCATAAACAGATTGACCAGCTTTTCCAGCTGCTTGGTAAAAAGATACTTTTTTACCTACATTCGATTTTTTTTCAGACTGTTAGTTTTTTCAGACGCTATCTCGGCTTTTGAACGGTTCAAGGTACATGCCAACTGTAAAGAGACTCATTAATATTATCTAGGCAAATTACATGTGCATTTGGACAGCGATGTGTCAAAAAAAGGTGTTTGCAGAGTTTAAAGGCTTCTTGGATGAGGATCTTTTGGTTGAGGATCTTTTTGTTGGTACTGAACTATTGTTCGTTTCTTGATATTAAAAGATATTACTCCATAAAAATGTACACATAGGCCTGCGTTAGTAGTATGCATTAAAGCGGCGCTGCCTTCGCGTGACGTAATGATACTGTAGCGCATCCTCTTAACGTCGCGCCCAGAAGCCGGCGCCTGCGGCATCGCAAAGAAAGAAAATAAAACTCTCGTGCTTGGCCGCCGCCGCCGGCTGGGCGGCGCGGGGAAGACAGGGGACAACTCGAACCGCTCGCCTTCTCTCCCATTTCTCCTCTTTCCCTTTTGCATCGCCCGCGCGCCTGCTCGCGTTTTTGGGAAACAATAAACAGTTCCTAACCAGATGTTGTAGCTCTCGGTTCCTCCTGCACGCGCGCTCTACAATACCATGCTCGTCAGCGCGTCTTGAACAACTTTTCAGCGTGCTCATGCAACCGTGCACGCAGTTTGCAGGTCGCTAAGATTTTTGAGCGACATAATTTTTCTACCTACACTTCGTCTCAGAAATGACGCGCACTGCTACTCGGCGCAGCCGTGCATATGCGCAGTGACGTTTTCAGTGACTTGGCTTGGCTCGTGCATCGAGAGAGTAACGACGCCGGGACAAACCGCCCATGACACAGGCGCAGGCAACCTTGGGCGCAGGCGCACGCAATGTGGTATAAATACAGGGAAGGTGTATAATGCCACATCATCTCATTGTAGCAGCTTGTTATTTTCAAAAATAGTTGAAAAGATCAAATAAAGGTGGTTAAGCGCAGTTACAGGAACTCCTGCAAAAGCAGAACGACGACAGCTTTCACACACCGCGAGATGGGCTGGCGGCATCGCAATCTATTCTCAGCGTTGTTGGAGGAAAGGTACATGTGTGTTTAGAGCATTTCAGATTGAAAAATACTGCTTGTCAAATAACTACGTGCTTTTGGGATTAACTACTGCAGCTACAAGCACCACGAAGGACGAGCTTTCTGTCGTGCCGTAAAAAATGGGTCAAGAAAAATCAGTTGTCGGTCCCTTTAAATCTTATTAATCTGTTGTAACTTAAAAGACTTCCAAAGCCACGTACATCTAAATACATTAGCCACGCACCTTTCAGCGGATAATATGCGAACGTGACGTACATATCTCCTCCCGCTAAACAGCCGTAATTAGTGAGTGAGGGGACGTGCCCCCCGCTCTTGCAACAGGTATTCGAAAAGCGCTTGGAGGAACATGGCTGAGAAGCTGCAAATAAGGGTACAACGGTAAGACAAGTTAGCACTGTTGCACTGTGTGTGCCTATAATCATGTTCTGGTTTCGACACGACAACAAACACAACAATAATAATGTTAACTAATCCTAGAATTGTTGTTGATTTCATTCCTTGCTTATGTCTTTTCAATTGTGCCTTCTCACCTGTTCAGCAAAGTATACATTCATCTTGCACAAGCAGTCTGGTTCGATGTGTGCTTGCGTCAGCGTTGGCACAGTAGGAAGCTGCTGGTTCTCCTTGGCCTTGTAGAGCAAGCAGTAGTGACCGTAGGCAACATCGCACTTTCCAGCCCTAGCAAAACACAGGCAAATTAATTGCAGGGCATGTCTAAATTCTTCCGTTTTAGAGCTTACCTGTGCGACATTGTGCTTGCGCAGATGTTTGCGTATGCACTTTATCATGTGTGGTGCATCACACAAGAAGTGCAGATGCTTCCCAGGAAGGCAGGGATGTTTCACTTTGTTCACTGCAGCCTTCCATCTTCCAGATAACTTGAACTGCGCCCACATGACCTTGTTGCTCCCGGCACCATCCCTGACAACTGCTATGACCACTGCATTTTGCTTGAAAAGTTCAAGAACAGCCTCCAGCACAAGCCTGGCAAGGACATCTCCTGGTGTAGCTCCTTTGCTGGTGAAGCTGCCGATTGGCTGTACCCATTTACTGAATAAAGGCACATACATCAACACAAGGGCGTGGTCTGCAAGGTCTTTTTTGAGTGCTGTCTTTGCCGTAGTCAGAAACCCTCCCAATTTCAAATTGCTCTGATCGAATTCAACAGTTTGTCGCACTTTCATTTCATCCAATATTAATGTTCCGTAGCAGTGGAACCCTTCTTTGTTTTTTATCTGGCTAGCAATGCTCTCAAGAGCTGTCTTGTTAAATCCAAATTGGCATGGCATGCCTTTCAAAATTTCACGCAGCCTGTTCATTGATGAGAGGGGAAGCATTTTCATGTTGTTCATCAAGCGATAGGCTTTTGGGCTTGAAATCCTGAGTAGGAGAAAATTCATGAGCCATTCCTTTTCGTAGCGCAATCCTTTGGTGGATTTTTTTCTGAGTGACAGTGCTGCTGTTCATAACGCCACACGTTGGACATGTGGCAGGTCCTCCGCACATTGTATATTTAGATTTTTCTTCAATTATCTGTTCTCCCTTTTCAGTGTGTGCCTCTCGTGCTGCATGTTTCTTTTTGCCGCTAACTACGGGCCAGTTTTTTTTTCCAAGGGCAACATTTGCTTTCTTCAGCGTGGTATTTTGGTGGATTTTGAATTTCACTGACACAGCCTTGTCTCTCTCTCTTCTGCACATCATGCATACTGCATTGTGTGCTAGTATGGCACATTTCTTACTGTGCACCTGTGCTTAGCTAGCCATGCTGCTTCTGTATCTTTGACAGATCTTCAATTTTTGTAACCGCCCCTAAAGCGCCACCAAATTGTTCGCATCTTTTGCATTCATAGCGCATTGAAAGGTCCTCGGCGCCACTAACTTTCCGGCTGCATTTATTGTGATACGCCCTTCTTTTTCCACAATAATTGCCTTGTCAATGAGGAGGACCGAACTGAACACAGAAGTCTTGTATAGTGCAAATGTATTTTCATTAATGTTTTGAGTGGTCCAACCACAGAGCTGCTTAATGCTTAACAATTCTTGCAGCTCAGTAACTGGGAAAAAGTCATTAATGTCTTGTGAGGAAGCACCGTCTGCTGTGCCGTTGGTGTTTGGGTCAATGTGCAATTCTGGCTCATATAAATGTATGGGACCCGCATGCTCCCTCAGGTCACACCGCTCTCTTCTTAACTCCACAATTTTCCCCTGAGTATTGTAAGTCCAGCACTTAACGATGTCCTCGGGTGCGAAGTGTGCTGCGGCGACGGAATGCTTCCGCACTTCTTAAAAGTGCCTGCTCCCATTTCGCTCGTGCCTCCGGCCTCTTTGGCACTTCAAAGAAATGCACTAACCTTGTGCTTGCGCCGCCGCTGCGTAGGGTGCTTTTGCCGCTTGATGAACAATCGGGAGCCGAGCACTTCCTAGGCAAGTACTGATCGCTACTGATGTGCTTTGGATTGCACTCCATCGTATCAGTATCTAGTTTGTGCGGTCATCGTACACGTCGTGTGTGAGACACAACGTGAACCGCAGAGCGGAACACTTCAAAAGATTCGTCATCTCAAACTTCCCGCAGTAGTCCGTCCTCGAGCGCACATTTTCAAACGAAGAGTAACAGAAATAATTAGGGCGCAGAGAAACAATTAAAAGCATCGTAGCACGAAATTGCTAACACCACCTTCGGCGAAATTAAACTAGACGCTTTGAAACGTCTTTGATTATGCCTCTTCACAGCGAAAACAGCTGACAGCGGCGCCGTTCAAGCCAATGCCGTTTAATGCCATTGCGGCGACAACGCCAGCTTTGCGTGCGGCGTTAAACAGCCTGCGAAGAGTGCACGCAAGGCTGGCAAATTAGTGTTTTACATTGCCGCTCCCAGATGGCGCGACAATCTGCTAGCCCCTCCTGAATCGGCCAATCACGTGTCCGGGTTTCGGAACGGAGTTTCGCAACTGGTATGATTGAATAACTCTGCGCATGACCGTTGTTGTTGCCTGTAGCAAATGAGTTGTGTTGCTAAGTTAGTGGATGAAGGCGCCATTCCTAACATGGAGGAAGGAAAAAATAGGTGGGAACATTGCGCAATGTGATAAATAGAAACAAAGAAAGAAAGAAGGAAAGGAAGAGAGAAAGAAATAAATAAAGAGAAAACAAAAGTCGCAGTTTCACCTCAAGGGTGAGGCAATGAATTCGATAGCAATAAATTGCAATGTTATACGAAGTGAGGCTGGCTGCTAACTCTTTCGGATCCAATCTCACCCAACTCTTCAAAACGCTGGTTTAAGAGAATACGGCCGCTCCAGGAACACTCTTCGCCAGGGTTGCCGTTGGGTGGACATGAAAAGGCACCAGAACTCACGCCAGAAGTAGCCAAAGTAGCCATGTCATTTGATATTATCGCCGAACTTCTGGCCAAATAGAATAAAAGCGGTATTATCAACAGAGTCTTTACTATTGACGAATAAATAAAACCATTTTGAATAATTAAACCAGAAGTTTAAAAAAGAGCCATGGCGCCAACTGGAAATTTTCGTCGCCAACGGAGTCCAAAAGTCGCCAATTTGGCGAACAGTAGCCACCTACGGCAACCCTGCTCTTCGCAAATTCTCTTCGCTGACGGCTGCCGCTGACGAAGCCCGCTGACGGCGGCCGAGATAGCGAGATAACACGCGCGCCAGTGACGACCGCGCTCGTAAAATCAAAGGTCGCTGCTGCTCGAGGGACCCCCCTCCCCTACCCCTCGCGTCTTTTCATGCTCGTGAAAAACGGGCGGAGCGTTTGCTCTCTGCTTGAGCATTCGACAGCCGGTCTAATAGGCGGAGGGATGTTATCGCACGCGCCTCGGAGCGACGGAGATGGGCCGGCTCGTTTCATCTCCGCTTTAGCCGCGTTCGTCGCCCCGTTCGCGCGCTATTACCCGCGGGTGGGACGTAAGATGGGCTGGGGGGGATCTGATCAATTTGGACTTTATATGCGACATGACGGCGACGGCAACAGCGACGGCGACGAAAAAAAACCGCCGAGACTTTCCATATAATTGCTATCGCAATAAAGAAGGATGAATGAAAGAAAAAGAAAGAATGAAAGCAAGAAAGAAAGAGCAGAAGAAAGAAAGAGTGGAAGAAAGAGAGAAAGAAAGAAAGAGAAACGCCGGATAAACTTTGTCCACCTGGGTTCTTAAACATAGACCTGAATTTAGGAACATTGGCGTTCTTTCATTTCGCCCAATTATCGAAACGGCTGCCGTGACCGGGATTCGCGCCCGCAGACTGGACCGTAGGGGAGCGACACTTTTACTTCTGAGTTACCTGGACGGATGCTTGCACAAACGGGAACTGTAATAAGCCCAAGTGAACAGTATAAGCGATGCATGATAAAAGTACTAGGACATATAAGATTGGCAATGAGAGCTAACAAATGAAAAAATAAAGAGGATGCCCCAAGCCGAGAAAGACTAACAAGAGCTCATTCGAATACCAGACAGGGCACTCACGAGGGTCTAGCTCAAGAAATAATCAAAGAGGCTAACGCAAGAAACACAAGAATGAAGCAAGGAGAAAGACGAGAAAATAATTAGGTTTTTACGGCGTCTGCCGTAATTACTCACGCCTGCCGAGCCTTCCTTCCTGTGGTAATTAATTTATGATGAGTTAATCCCGCGTGTCATGGCGCAGCTATATAAGCAATACGTGACCTTAGCGAGCATGCACTGGTTATAGCGGCACCTCAGGCAGCGGCGTCTTTTATATGGCTTTGACACGCATGGCATGCTCGGACGATGCTGCTTTGTTGTTGCACTTTCGTCGTTCCTTCGTTGGCGTATCTACCATGGACTTGAGGACGCGGTGTGTTCTGGAGAGCATGACTTGAAACTCCTTGGCCTTCCGCAGTGTCATTTTCATCGAATCGATGACCACTGTATCGGCGTCTAAAGTTACTACATGTAATGTGTTGAAACAAGACAGAAGTTAGGGAAGTTGGATGCTTGAAGTGATGAAAACTTGTTAAATAAGGAACGCCGCTGAAGGCAACGTTTCGAGAAGTGGGCTTGTCTTCCTAGGGACAGTAGCTGCATTTCTTTGCGGTGTTTTATACGCCTTGCTCACCTCGCCCACATTAACTCGTAACGGAAGGGAAGAAGAATGTTATGTAATTTCTGGCAGCTAACGTGCTAACTTCACGACATTATTATTAGGCACCCCGTAGCCGAGCAATCCGGATTAATTTTGGCTATCAGGTTTCCAAACGAACACGCTAAGCACACAGGTGTCCTTGCATGTCGCCTCCGTCGAAATGCGGCCGCCATGGTTGCGAGTCATCTCGCACTGTAAGAAGTTACTCAGCTTTATGTATCCATGTCTCTGTCGCGTCGTGTTGTTGCAATCATTTTCGATTCCTCGTTGGTTTTCACAAACTTCAAACTAGTTTTGGCGTTGACAGGAAGAGAAATGTGATATACTCCACCTGCACGTTTGTGGTGCCAAGAATTATACTTGAGTGCAATGCGAAAGTGAGTCACCGCTTGGCATCCTAACAATGACTCATGAATCAAGACATGGGGCACATTAAGTTAAAAGGAAAGAGTGAACAGTGAAAATAGTGACAGATCGGATATGACTCAGATGAAAAAAAAAGGGGAAGCTGGATATGGTTATGAGCAGGATTAGGTGCTGTTGCAGACTGCGCGGGACAGGCAGACTTGATACGCAGAACACATACCGATAAGTCCGTTAGATGAACAGAATTGACACAAACAGGATGGCGAGTGCACATGAGTGCACTAAATATGCTTATAAATTAAGCGATGACAGCCGATATTTATGACGCCTCGAAACTAGAAGGCTGGTGCTCGATATAGGTAATACGAGTTTACACAGAAACCGCACTCATGGTAAAGTGTATGTAAACGGTAGAATATCGGTGATGAATTAGAGGGGGAGACACATTCGTGCATTGCTCAATTACTGGAGTGGTTGAAGGAACACTGGTGCGAACAAGGTAATTACATAACCATGAAATTTTTTTTTCAAAAAATTTCGCCCCCTTTAGAGTAAGCAAATCCGTACATGTTCTAACGCGGATATTTGAGATGACAATGACTCCGACCTGAATGGAGCACATTGGTTCATTATATATGGCTGCAGAACCGATATATACTAAGTATATGACAGAGCATTTACAGTGCTTCATTACAAAATATTTCTAGTAGTTCAATGCCAGCTTTCATGCAAGCGCACTTTCGAGCTAGTATTCAACAGGTGCCTCAAATCGAAACTTTCCTCCGTCGTCAGTGAAAGATCGCCGTAGCACGAGCGAGTCCAGCACAGTAAACGGAACCCCATGCAAGTGGCAAGCCCGCGCTGTTTGTGAGAGTGACAGAGATGACGATTAATTACCGAAGCATCCCAGAGAGTGGATACTAATGAAGTACCAACCTTTAATGGGCCGCCGCATCTTAGCGGGCCTTTCGCGGTTCTCCACAGTTGGCCACTTCTGCAACTACATACAACGCGAGGCGGTGCATTCTGCGTGACAGTGCCGACTAAACTCCAGGCGCCCGTTCCCAGCAGAACTTACACACGTCGACCCGGCATTCACTCTTTCCTCTCACACCCTTTCTTTCTCGAATTCTAAGCGCGATTAATAGCCGCCCCCACCTGCGAACTATTCGAGTTGGTCAAAGGAATGGTCTGCTTTGGCCACGCCCAAAACTGCTGCCTTTCTTTTTACATGTGGGTAATACTCGCGTGGACGCCTCTGGCGACGCAGCTTTGTGTAGAAGTGTGCTCAGTTGTGTTCGTACAAAGAAAGTGGAACTGAACTGCATGCAGCCCAGTTGCACCTGTCGTGTCAGAAGGTGCACACGCCAGAAGATAACTGCTTAGGTAGCTGGGGTTGGACAACAGTGCTTTGCGGTGAAATGGAGAGCTGCAGCGGGGCGCTTTCGTTGCTTCTTACCAGACCAAGCATACCTGAATCATAACTCGCACCAATATTCAAATAGAATGCTTGGGACAAGTGGTACTGCTGAGTGGCAAAGTCATTAGGATGCTGAACTCTATAGCTTCCAGATTGAATTCGCTCATCCTTTGTCTTGTTCCACTAGACTTGCGATATCTGGAGACTTGCAGATTTGTTAGTCTTCAAGTAGTACCTATATCAGTTATGAAGTAAGCTGAAACAGCTGCCAGAATGACATGTTTTAGGCTAAGGTGTCGTTTATTAAAGACAATTGTAGAGCAAGGAATTTTCTGTTCGCGGGGACCCTTTTTTACGCAATGAATTTATCTTCTAAGAGTATGATACTACACTAGTTAAATTACCTTTTAAAACGAAAATACATCACAGAATGTGGAAGTAACTACGGTTTCACAATAGGGGCTTAATGCAAATGCTATATTGCATCAAGCCTTCGGGCGCGCGTTAGCTCGCTACGACGTGATTGAACTTGATCTGGAAGCTTCTATTCTCTTCAGGAGAGCACCTAACTAGGTTGGCTGGTACATGATTAAGACGGGAACAAACAGCGCTGGACACGGGGCAGTGAAAGAACGGCAGACGAGGGCGCTGACGTCTGTCGTTCTTTTAACGCCCCGAGTTCAGCACTGTTTCTTCTCGTCTTATTCTACTCTCTCATTAGCACGGTGTGCCACAATTGCTTCGATATAATATAGAAAGATGGCAGACTAGGACATGTGCGATGATGCGCAACAGCTGAACTAAGGAACCTGGAAATCTGGACCTGCAAATTGTCGTGAATTTGCTCCTCGAAACGTCAGTGGCCCTAAAGGTCTTGTTCTGGTCCGGCCATGCTACGTCCAAAAAATGAGAAAGTGGTTATATAGCTACTTTTACGTGGTCTGCAATCCTAAGTTGTATCTTTTCATTGGCGCTCTGAGCCTTTTCGCTAAATCAGTGACGCAGATTCGTCATCCCCTATTTTCATAATTTACAGCCGGTTTTTACGTACACTACAGGACGACGATGTCATGTGATGACATCATCATGCGACGTCACGCTATGTTACGTCATAATGACAACATAATGATGAGAGCAACTTTGTCATCATACGACGTCATGTTGACGTCGTCCACTGTCGTCATCACATGATGATTTTTTACTTCACTAGCGTTGACCCCGGCGCAGCCGATGCCGTAGGCAACTTTTCGCCTTTGATGACGCATCTAAGGCCTTCGCCTTAAAAATCCTGGAGTGCATTTCTCGCAACTTCTGAGCAGGGAGATTGGAAGCCAGGATGCCATTAGTTTATTAGGAGCGAAGCTCCCTTAGGTCCGCACGCCACCGTCGCCGTCGGAGCTCTCTTCTCTCGTCAAAGCGGAGTTACAAAGATTTGTCGCACGCTGCCATTGCATTCTCTCTTCTCTCATGCCGACGAAAGCGCTGGAAGCTAAGCAGGAGGGATGGCACGGGGAAGAAAATACGCCACGCACGCCCCTCGACCTTGGGCACTTTTTTCTCTCATTTTTTTTCTTCGAATGCGCGACTTTTCAGTGCGATCGCACACGTAGGCGTTAAGCACGCGTGGACAAGTCGCGGCCTCCAGTGGCGGCTCCCCAGTAACGACCAAGCGCGCCATGCTCAAATCAGCCAATGGCTGATACTTGGCCTGGGACGTAGTGACTTTTGAGCCTATAGGCGATGCGCAAAGCGCCGACGACGCCATCTGCCGCCACGGCTCGGAAGCGCAGGCGAGCTCGGGCGAGCAGTTTTCCCGCGAGCGTGTACGCGAGTGCACGGATGTACGTGTTTTCATCGTGATTTAACGCCTCTGTCGGGCTTCAGCGATGTCGAAAAATAACTGCCGCGTTGTCGGCTGCTCAAACACATACAAAAAATCGCCAGAAGCGCGCTTCTACAGGTTTCCGGTGCTATTTCATGAGCCGAGATGCGAAGGCGGTGGTTTGCGGCTGTCCGACGCGGAGGGTAAGCAATCGCGCTTTCGTTACGACAGTGTTTGAACGATTACCGTGTTTTTATTTCTCCATTTATGTCACTACGTCTTCAGCGAACGCTACTACGTTTACACTTGGTCGCCTCGCCTGCATTGTAGACGCTACAATGCACATGAGGTTGTTATTACTGATAAGACGCGATGCCTAGGCTCTCTTGAAAAACGAATGGCGCGAAGCGCAATGCCAGAGAATGTGGGGCAGGTGACGGCTCCTTTACAAAAGCGCCGTGGAATCACACGTGTGCTGCACGAAATCGGCTGCATTCTACCTATTGATGGCACTGGAATGCGATCACCGGTGCAGAATGTTCGCTGTGCGCTCGCCTCAACTCTACGCATATTGGCTGTAAAACATGGAACCTGTGCGCATTGAAGGCTTTTTGACAGGACATTCAACCGATTCAACCTCCTTTTGAATGCCTCGTAACATGACTTCATGCTGATGTGACCGAGGAGGGGGGTACATGCTGCCACCCAGGCTCCGGCAAAGAACTCTTGCGAGGCTTCTTGCTTACAAAAAATGCACGTTTATTTACATATTTACAAGAGTAAACAAACTAGCTGTAGAGATGCGCCTTTACATGACAAGAGTTCGCAAGCGACAAGAGGCCCCCCAGCGCACTCTCGATGCGCTCCTTTTATATCCGTCCGTGCACGAACGTCTCGTCAAGTCTTTTCACAGGACGCGGACTGCGTGTACCAGCAACGCCGATGCGCGTTCCCTGCAGCGCACAAGAACACCTCTTGCGTTCCTGCTGGACGCGGACTGCGTTTGGAAGGCATGCCGATGAGCGTCCCTTGCAGGCCGCCTTGACGGTTATAACAACGCTAAAGGAAACCCTTGCGCCACTAGCGCAAGCTGCCGAGAATATCTTTTTCACAAGTTTATCGTGCTGGTTTCGAAGTTTTACCAACGCTGACCCTTCGCGTGGCCACACCCCTAAAATCCATGCGCCGGTGCGACAGCGCTCCCTCAAAATCTACTATATAAACACATGGCACGTAAACGAAGCTACTGTGTCGAGAAAAAACGTTGGTTCACGCGTTGGTTCACTATTATAAGGTGCGGCTCCTTTGCGCACACTATCGCCGCAAAAGTAATAATTTGGGACGCGCAAAAGCGGCAAATCGCACGCGCGCACTTCCGTCATGCCTGCTTTCAGTGAAAGGAGGCGTTTGCTACGCGGCCCGCTTGCGGTTCCGAAGGGCCTCCGCTACGCGGCTTTCAGTGGCGCCCCCTATAAGCGTTGCGCATCGCGGATAAGGTTATTTGTCGAGAGAAGAGAAAGCGATTTTCAGCTGACTGAGAATTTATTGTAAATTCCAGGCCGTGTGCTGCGCTATAATATTTGGCTCGCGTGTTCTCGGGAGCCTCGACTACCGATCGGCAACGTTTTCTGACTATGCTCAAAACGTGTCGCAGCGCCCTTTTAAGCGTCGCTTTAGGTGGCAGTGGCCGGTGATTTAAGAGGAAATGTTTAGGCCTTGAGCGGTTTGGTTCTAGCGCACCAGAAATTCGATGTTAAAAGAAATAAGCTGTGTGCACAACTGGTTATAATGGTCGTCTTCACTTTCACCACCTTTTATCGTGGATTGTGAAATGAAAACCACCATTCTAGCGCACTAGGGGCGCTTTGTCGAAGGTAGTAGCAGATGCTCTCCCCACCCGACGCAAAAAGACAATGAAACGCCGGGCGCGGCGTTCTGTCGCCGCCGTCGAAACTCCCCGCCGCGTCACCACTGGCACCCGTCTCCCTCTCCCTGTGCTGCGCGCGCCGCATACTCACTCGCTCAGTCGATCCCGCCACCGAGCGCCGCAGACGCTCTCCACCCTACCGCCTTCATGAAAGCCAGCAGCAAGATCAGGCACATAGTCATATTAAATGCGAAGCATTTCTTAGCGAACTTCGGCGACTTTGAGCGTATCTATCTATCTATCTATCTATCTATCTATCTATCTATCTATCTATCTATCTATCTATCTATCTATCTATCTATCTATCTATCTATCTATCTATCTATCTATCTATCTATCTATCTATCTATCTATCTATCTATCTATCTATCTATCTATCTATCTATCTATCTATCTATCTATCTATCTATCTATCTATCTATCTATCTATCTATCTATCTATCTATCTATCTATCTATCTATCTATCTATCTATCTATCTATCTATCTATCTATCTATCTATCTATCTATCTATCTATCTATCTATCTATCTATCTATCTATCTATCTATCTATCTATCTATCTATCTATCTATCTATCTATCTATCTATCTATCTATCTATCTATCTATCTATCTATCTATCTATCTATCTATCTATCTATCTATCTATCTATCTATCTACATTCAGCCGCCTACGACTTTGTGCTCTCCTGGCCGTATCGTTAATGGGATTTATACCAAATTATACCAG